>ML742048.1:79301-177535 GCA_009193465.1 Aspergillus avenaceus
AAAAAAAAAAAAAAAAAGAAAAGGGAGATATATTATTAACAATATAAAGTTAGATTATAATCTAAATACTTACCAGGAGAAAACACTGAACGGGCTACGGATAAAATATGAAAAAAGACTAAGAAAGGCTAGACACAATATACATACAAAGTACAAGGAGTACACTTTTACATCTGTTCTGTGTAGGTAGGTCCGACCCAGACCTTCTGTCACGGTGTTCCATATTGCCTGCCTGTCTGTCTGAAGCTTATATATGTGAGCGCAGTACAAAGCTTCGGCTTTTGTATCCTAGTCTTTTGCCAGTAGCGCAGCGGTCGGGGTTCCTGAATGCGCCCGGGAGCCACTCCGTGACACCTTCTAGGGCTAAGGACTCAAGTCTATATTCTCTGGTTGAAGTTGACTCTATCTATTCCCTCAGAGTCCCGCCCAAGGTTGTGTTTTTATCAATTATTCATGTATTTTTTTTTAAAAGAAATAATAAAATAAGTTGTTTGGCCCTGGTTATTATGAGGGCTGATAGTGGTGGTAGGGACAAATGAAGCCGGGGCGCTAGGTGCGTGTTCACAGAGCACTCTGTGAGTGACCCCGAGCCCTAGTCACTTATGTGATGTCCTCACAAAAGCGGCGGCACCAGGCAAGTGCACGCTAACCGTTCATGATAGTACTAGAAAATGTCCAGGTCCACGCGATGAGCAAACTAAAAGATTACACTAATGCATCACCACCCACACTGGAAGATTTTATCATTTCGATCGACATCGCTAGGTCGGTATCGCTTCCTAATTTAAAAACCCCCAACCGCCCCAAACATCAAATCCTGATGAAGAACCGGTCACAATGTCGAGAAAGGGCTTTACACATTTGAGGATCCGGGGATCTCTACCGGACAATCTTGACACTCCACGCCACAGCCAAGATGGTGAGAGGTGGGGTTTCCAACTCTCTCAATAGGAGATGAGACAAAACATTAACTGTGGATAATTAGTACCCCGGAGACTAAAGAGGAAAAATTGCTGGAACGCTCAAGCGTCGTCCCTCCTCAGAACCGATGGACGTCTTCACGTTTCTTTCTCCAGTTTCACCTGATCCCGGTTGGTGTAGCGATAGCCTGCATTATATTAAACCTGAAAGGCACCTTCCTCGGATCCGGTTACAACCAATGGGTCAATTTGCTGCAATTCGTGTCCAAGGTGCACGAAATCCTCATGCATTTGTCAATCACCACCATCGCGATGGGCTACTTGCTATATGTGCTTACGTCTGAGAAGCCGGTCCCCTTTGGCGCTCTTTTCTCCATATACAATACCACTCAAGTCGGATATCTATGGTCTAAGGAATTCATCGCCAGTATCACATCGCAAGGCTTCCCAGTGATGATGAAAATAACATTCGTTCTCATGATGATCGCGAGTATCCTCCTGGCGGCAGTTGTCGGCCCTGCCAGTGCCATTGCCATGGTGCCTCGATATGTTAACTACACCCTGCCCGATCGGGCGTACGGCTTGGATGCCAGGAGCTGCGGCGGAATTCAGCGACGACACCAACAAGAATGCGGATAGCGCCATTGTACGCGCCGAGACGCCCCAGCCCTTTGCTAGTACATTCTGTCTCCTGAACACGATCATGGGGGAGAACGATACCAGACCGATCCAATTCCCGGATGGTCATATCTATGAAGATCGCTCCACGGTCGGAACGATTAACTACACGGGTATAACTAGACGTCACCTGTGGAACCAGACTAATTCTGAGAACGAAGGTCAGGTCCTCTGGGTTGATGACTTTGATCCATCGAAGAAGGGGTCCCTCGGAGCGATCGTGGTACAGCCGGATCTGTGCTATAATAACAAAACCTATCTCAGTGTGTCAGCCTGCTCGGTTGCTGGACTCTGGGCCAACGCTACGCAAGTCTACATACTAAAGGGATCGGGTGCAAGTGACCAACTCAGAAGCTTACTCTCCGTGGACTTTGTGGATAACCTACCATCGTGGACGGACAATGCAGTGTCCATCCCCAAGTCCTGGGCAAAGAATATCACATCACAAACGGGCAGAGAAAACAAAACCGTTGCAGACGTTCTCTTGAATTCCTTCTTCGTCACGGACCTGATATGCCCGTCCAACGGCAGCTACCCAGATGACATAGAATATGATACCGGCTACACCCTTTACGACCTCTACCGACCATGGACTCACGAAGGGCTTATCTCATCACTGATAGTCAACGCAATGTCATGGGGAACAGGCTACGCGGAGGCGACCGAGCTGAGCCGCAAAAACGAAAAGTTTGAAGCGAAATACGACGACGAATCCTGGACTTCGGGCGTGGTGTCCACAACCCACGGCCAGCTCTTAGGGTATGCCTGGAACATGGACGGCACGGGTATCCGGATTGCCATCCCCGTTTTACTCATCTACTGTATTTGCGCGATCGTGTACATTCTGTACACACTGGTCTCGGGACGGAGTCTGTCGGCCTGGGAAACGATTGCTGGACTCACTGCTCTAGCGTTCAACTCGACTCCAAGCTCGGTGTTGCAGAGCGAGCAGGGAACTGCCTCGCGAACGGATACGTTCCGCAACCTGGTCAGTATCAGGGAGGTTGAGGAGCGCGAACAATTGGAGTTTGTGTTTCAGAAGGATCACGGCGTTGAGCGCTTGCGAGTGGCTTAACTCGTATATTGGGTGGTTTCGTGCTATGTGTTTGAATAATGAATGTACCTAATGATATAATTACCTTTCTTGGAATAATGACACCCGAATCAGATGCCTTGAATGCAGATGCCGATGCCAGATTTCATGTAGATTTCACAAGTATTGGAACATTGGCCACTTTCACTTAGGCCAATCAAAACATACAGATAGTATGTCCTTGAGTAACAAGCATTATTAAGAAGAAACACTGTCTCTAAAAGACTTCTTCCCCATACAGGATATCCGCGTTGTATAATCTTCACAGCGCCAGACCGACATATTTCACCGGTATGACAGGGTGTGGATCATTTACAAGCTGCTCGAGCAAAATCCAAATTTCCCAATTTTTCCCCGGCTTCCAAAGGCTCACTAGTCGGAGCATGGGAAGTTGGTCTGTAAATGGTGCGGTCCCCCAAGAGAAGTCGCTTACATTAGCAGCTTCCGGTCCATCTTTCATCCAGATTAGGCACAGATTGGTCAGTTGCAGGAGGCTTGACGCTTAAGCATGGATGAACGAAAGTTACTACCGGCGTCTGGCTAGTCTGCGGTTAATGGTCGGGTGGGTGTCGCTCAGGTAAGAAGAGGCGCCGCGCGACTCGGGATGACAGGTCAGAGTTGTGCTCTGACCCTCTTAGCTGGAGTGAAAAGTACATCATTGGATGGTCTACCCTCACTTGAGACAATTGTCTTCTTGGCATCTATGCATAACCACTGTATGCAAATGCAGATGTGGCCACTGACAAGAGATTCGAATCTTGATCATTTAATTTAGTGGGATTCCTGCACCTGGGAATGTCTTTTGATTGACATCAGTATCTCACATTGACCAGTGACAAGCAGCTAAGGGTAGAGTACGTTCTGCGGATTGTTTATGTGGATCACTTGCATCCACTGAGGCGCTTAGCTCTCGGGGGGACGAACAGCACCCCTTACACTCATCTATGCTGGCTTAATAAATCACAGAGTGTTTTGAACTTCAGGCATTCATCCATTCATGGGCGCTTAACGATAATTTTCAGTGGCTATCATTCCCTGAAAATAAATCAAATGGGGACCGCTGTCAAGGTTTGTCGACGGCTCAACTCGGGGTGACGGTTCTGGTTACAGAAATAGATCATCCGAAGTCCACACAGAACTAAATAGACTTCAGCCAAGGATCTGCCAGTAATTCTTTTGCAGTTGCTCGATCTTCTGGTAGCCATCGAAGCATCTTCCGTAAGAAGCAGAGAAACAAACTTTGTTGTGTATCTTGTAAATTGCCTTCCAGCTTCTCCAGGGATATCGAGGGAATTTCGGCGTTACCTATCCAATTGCCTGAATTATCCATCAGTCGCGTCTTTACAGTTAAGAAAATTGAATAAAATAACCTTACCGTCGCTATCAAAGAAATTCGTGGCATACTCGCTATTCTTAAGCATCTCCTTTGGTGGCGCGCCCATGATTGCTGTCATCCCAGCGAGGCGGTGGCTGTCTGATACATTCCTGTTTGAATCGCGGGCGTAGAAGGGATGCTTTTTCTCAAAAAGATCCCAGGCCTATATGAATAGTTAGCTTTTGAAGGATGAAACAGAGTATGCGAGATATACATACGAGGACTCCTAAATTCCAAATATCAATCTTTTCATCCCATGGCATTCGCAATAGAACCTCCGGAGCCCGGTAGACTAAAGGCTGGACATCTTCCCACTGTTTCCCTAAACTTGAAATAAAGCGAGCCTCCCCGAAGTCGGATAAAACAGGACGGCCATGCACCTTTGGGATCCCTAGGTCTCGAGAGGGATAGATCACCCGATCGCCGACAACTTTGCGAGGGCTAGGGTTGGATATCTCTGCTTCCTCAAAATCGACGAGAATCGACTCATCCTCCACACTAAGCATGATGTTATTTTCTTGAATATCTAGCATTGGGTTAATAGAAAGTTCCTGGAATGTGCGTAGTTCAAAAATGTAAGCTTAGGGATTTCATACCAGTATGAACAATCTCAGCTTCTGTGTGAAGAAAGTCGAGAGCGAGAAGTATGTGGATCAAAGTTGGCTTGAGTAAATTCTCCGGAAGCACCTTCTCTATTGTTCGATGGCGTAGCTCGCATATGCTCATAGCTAAAGGAGGATGCACTAAGCACTGATAAGAGTAGGAGTTTTCCGCAGAACTGATTTGAAAGCCATCCAAAGCGCGTCGCACAAACATAGAGCCTGTATGGCTTGACTTGACATTTCGGAGATGGTCGTACACTTCCTTTTCCCTTCTTCCATTGCTGGAGTCATTCTCGTAGACTTTCAATGTAACATAGGCATGTTGCCTACTACTTTTTAGCCTGCAAATTGCAATGTCACTGTTATTAGAACTTACTGTAGGTCCCTACAGAGCCACACTGTGGAATGACCTCCATAACCAAGCTTTCCAACCACCTGGTACCTTGAGCGAAATACATCCCCGATCTTCACAGGGTAGAAATGCTCTGGTGAGTAGCCTCGTAGCTTTTCCTCCTCTAGTTTTTCGGTTGTGTCGAGGAAAATCCTTGCCTGTGGATATGTCCTAACTGGAGAAGGCGGTCGTCCAAAGATGGACTGTTGGAGTCGATACATGAGACGTTGCATAGCCATTAGTTGCCCTTGCACAGTGATTGGGGTAAACAATGGAGAATAGTGGGTCACTGGGACGACGGGTGAGGAAAGCCAATGCCATCACGTGGTTTCATGCGAAATATGAGATCTCGACAGGCCTCGACCAATTGTAGACAGCAAAATTTACCCTGTTACTGTAGATTTTTTTTTTACAAAGTCCGACCCGAGCTGCCCTGAACTCGTCCGAATTTCCCGTGCGGGGCGGGTTTTAAGACAAATTCTTCTGGGAGTCCGAACAACTCTACGGCCTAGTCTAAACCTCCCAAAAGTTTAAGGTTCAGACTATGATGAGTTTTTTATTTTATTTTTATTTTTATTTTTATTTTTATTTTTTTTTTGCAAGGAACAGACGGCCAGAGGAATGGCAGAATTCTAGATCTTGACAAGCTGCAACCTGAGTTTGGGCAAGTCTTTGTTTAGGCAAGTATCAAGCTGGCCAATCGGAACCCGTGTACGATCCGAGCATCTCGGCTGAAATATGAAATCCGATTGGTGGATGTTCCGAGTTCATTGGAAACTGCTCTTACCATCTTATGCTTGGATTTGGTTTTAATTACCGTGGTTTTGACTTGATTAATCCCTATACCTGCTGTAAATTCGGCTTACTTAAAGTAGCCCGCTTGCGAAATCCGAGTCAGTAAACCCCCCGTCAAACCACTGGGACCTGTAGTCAAGGATAGGTTCATAAAGGACAGGATCCTGCTGCGCTAAGGAGAAATGATCCGGCAGCACATCCGGGAGAGCAATACCGACTTCGGACCTGGGAGGCACGGCCTCTGAGCCAGGTTGGTCCTGGCTCTGGACCGGTGCCAAATAGGGATTGGCATGGGCATAGGGCAGCTCTTCACTATTGTGTGTCTGATTAATATGTGTAAATATGGGTTTGTATGTAGTGACGCCTTACTTGAGCCATGGGAAACCATCGGCGAGGGCACTAAAGCGATCAGCTGAGTTGTCGCTGGAGCAGTTAAGGGCTTTCTTGGCGCATTGCATGACGTCGATACTGAGTGTCTTGCCAGTTGTGGGCCCAACGTGTTCCATTTGGTCGAGACAGTGGATTCCTTGGTCTACGAAGCCGAAGATGTCTATGGCGTAGTCGGTGGGCACGTCTGGACCTAGAACGTCATACAACAGAGTGATACAGGCGGAGATGAGGAAAGCGGCCACTGATGCGTCGTTTCGGATGGCTGGGAGTCGGGAGAGGATCACCTCACCGCAGAGTGTGATGATGTCCTTGGCTGCCGTGGTACAGGTCTCAATAGAGCTTTCAAGGGCCATGAACCCCGTGGCTTGACTGTCGGCGGCGGTCTTGGAGCTATGTAGTGCTGTGAATATTAGGGCTGGTCGGTGCATGCTCATTCGAACGAGATTGTAGGTGAGCCCGAGGTGTGTGCGTTGGATCTCCTGCCACTCCTCGCCTACGGTACTCGAGGCGTCGAAAAAATGTAGGTACAAAGGGAGCTTTTGGGCAACAGCATCGAGGGCTATATCGCAGTCGCGAAGAGCAACTTGTATATTTAGCAAACTGTCGAGCGATTGGATGCACTTTATTGAGAACACGCTGTTGGCCATTTTGGCGGATATGCGGCCAATGTCGGCCATGGCGCGAAGCCATGCACATTCCCTCGTCGGCCGTCCGGTTCTTGCGTCGAACACGCTCTCAGAACCCTCCAGCGAGGGGAGATCCCCCGGGTACGAGACATCGATATGCTCGTCTACCAGACAGGACGATCGCCCCGTAAACAACGAAGACATCCTCTCGTTGAAGTAAATGGTCCAGAATGTAACGCGGAGCCGGTGCATACTGAAACTATTGCCGTTGGCTACCTGACTCGTATTGAGTCCCACGGCGAGGGCACTCCGTGCGGCGTGGCCCAGCAGGAGATAAGCGTCGTTTGGTCGCATCGCCTGTAGAGCATCCATTGCCTGGGTCGGGAGTACAGTGAGAAAAGGGCGCAATTCTGTGTCCGATCGTAAATGTATGGATAGAAGATACGCACCTTGAGAAGCAGAAACTGGACGCCCTTGAAACTAGGCTCCTGGAAGAGGATGCTGTAGTCGCTGGTCTGGCTCGAGAAATATTCAGCCCATTTTTCCAAAGCCTCAGCTGATTGGCCTAGCGCTGGGCGTGACACACGAGCCCCTAGAGCCAACAGCATGAATAAGATTCCTCTCGTGTTAGGGTCATGATCCGGTCTCAGTGGAGGTTCCCAGTAAGCCTCCCAGGCGGTGATAATCTCGGAGCGCGACAAGACCGGCGCAAGGGGATGGATGAATCGGAAATATGTGTCGAGAAATCCATCGCCAATTTCCTTCCGGAGAAATGCCTCTGGCTTTGACAGACATGCCTGACTACTGCCGAAGCGCGGCGCAAACATGAACCGTTCCAGTCCCCATTTCTGCACACCACCTGGGACAGAATTCTTCTGTGAGTCCAGAAGTGTTTCATGTGTCTTTTGGTGGATACGTTGATACACTCGTTGCACAAAGCAAAAATGGGAAGAAGGTCCTGGTTCGGATTGTTATCACTCGAATACATGCTTGTGCTTGTCGCATTGGAGTCATATACCATAGAACTGGAAAGACCCGGTTTTCGTATTTGAAAACCCCAATTCCGGCGAGTAGCTCCGTTTGCTTCTTGAGTCTCGCGGGGTCGTATCGGAGCTGCTGTGGCTGATTTTGCTCTCCAATGGCTTGCAGCGACGAGTCCTTTGTTCTCAGTGATTTGCGAGGTCGAGGCGATATTGGTGGAGGAATAGGAGCATGTTTGTGCCGTCGTGACCGAGTCTGGATGCGATATGTACAGGAGATACTATGTTGCCAGCAGTTCACACATGGCTGGGTCCCATTGCATTTGACTTTGCGACCCCGACAGGCTTCGCACGCGCGATTGATGCGCGTTCGTTGGGTGGCTGTTGAAGGCGTTCCCGTGTTGGCGCTCATTTTTTTTTTTTTTTTTCAAGCCGTCACAGTAAGATCCAGCGATAGCATGAGAAGCTTGGATTTTGCCTTGTCTGGGGTAGAGCAAGGCTAGGAAAAGCCATGAAAATAAAGTTTAGAGGAGAAACAGAGAATGGCAAAGGAGAGTACAACAGGTGGGGTTGCTATGTTGTACCCTAATGCCAAGACACCCTAATTAAAGCCATCTATTCCCATCGAAGCTTTAGGTTGGAAGACATATTAATACACTCGCCAAATAAGTAGACCTCTTTCGAGGCTAGAGCATCCCGGGTGTTAGAGTACGGTCTTAACTTGATAGAAACGCAACTACTATACCTTGAGGCGCTCTTCATAGCCATGTGGTTTAAAATTCCTCTCCTATCTGATGTCATAGACTCTGGCTCCGAGTCACTGCACTCAATGTCATAATATACTCTGGGAAACCTCTAAGCCCTAGCCATGATTATCTTTTCTTGAGGAGGCTATTCGGCCTACGTAGGGAGTTATGACAAGGCGCCTCAGAAGATATTCAAATTCTTGCTACTATTGTCCTGCTTTGTTGTTTTATCATTTATCAAAATTGTTTTAAATATGGCCCCCCTTCAGTTCTTACTTATAGGAAAATTTAGTAAAACAGTAATTAATAATAATGGACTGAAGAAATGGTTATGTGATTTATAAGTTATGTCCGCCTCGGCATGGTTGTGGTAAGGCGTACAATTATGTGGCACATTTCCATCATAACGACGAGGTGGAGACTTGAAACAGCTCTCTGCCTAAACTCGGGGCCATTCAAGGCTTCGGATAGTGATAAGATGCAAATTCAACAGCGGGTCCAGGAGTTTCTATCCTTCGTACAAGTATATTTTTTATCCGATTATGTCGGCTCCAGTGTAGTCGCTGATTGGCTGAGAGGCATTCTCCAGCGAGACCTACCATATCACTTCCGCGGATGTAAAAGTTGCTTCCTGATGGCGAGGATAGAAGTAATATATAAAGGGGAGACCAAAAGATGCCAGCCTACAGGCAAGCTACACGGAGATTCATCATAGCACTAATAACATGGACCACCCTAAGCTTGAATCACATAAGGTAAGCCTAATCTTCTCAGCGCCGACAAATATAGCCGAATAGCCCAACTAAGGAACCATATCGAAAATAGGACCAAATGCCAGTCACCGACCTTCCCATCTATCGGACCGAAGGTCGCGCGATGGGGGTGGTCTTTGAGCATTTAAATGTGTTTGGTGCAACCGCAAGCACAGATGGAATCCTCGACCTCCCTGCCCTTATTTACAAGATCTTGAAGTTTCCAGTTAGCATAGCACTCGAACTTAGCGGTAACCGACCTGTACCATCTAGAGCCATCACCCAAGACGTAACCGGTGCCCTCTTCCCCGGTGAGATGATGCTCGTCCTCGGTAGACCAGGCTCGGGATGTTCAACGGTCCTCAAGACGCTCGCCAACAATCACGATTCATTTCTCGAGGTGCAAGCGAACCTCTGCTATGGCAGTATACCGTCAAACAAGATGCATGGCCAGTACCGCTCCGAAACAGTCTATGTCGGAGAGGATGATATTCACTTCCCCACCCTATCAATGGGCAAAACCATACAGTTCGGCTATCGCCTCCGAAAGCCGTCATCGGAAAGGAAACGGGACGCTGCCTTTGCATCAGAGCAGTCTGATAAAATGTTAGAAGCGCTGGGAATTTCTCATACCAAAGACACAGTGGTGGGAGATGCATTCGTGCGTGGAGTTTCAGGTGGCGAGCGCAAGCGTATCACTCTTGCAGAAGCTTTCTCGATCAACTCTGCCTATGCTTCATGGGATAACCCGATTCGAGGGTTGGATAGTTCCTCAGCGATCCAGTTTCTACGCTTGCTCAAGGCTATCACTCAACGGACTGGGATGGCAAATAGTGTCTCACTGTATCAGGCATCTGAAAACATGTACCAGGAGTGTTTTGATCGCGTGATGGTCCTGTATGAGGGACGCATGATTTTCTGCGGAAAGTCAACCGAGGCGAAGGCATACTTTGAAGACCTTGGTTATGAGTGCTTGGAGCGCCAAACAACACCGGATTTCTTGACAGCAGTCACATCGCCGACGGAGCGCAGAATCAACCCCCAGCACAAAGGCCCCGTCCCCGTGGAGCCGGACAGTATGGCACAGGCGTTCCGCAACAGCGACTACTACCGTCAACTTTTGGACGACATTGACCGATATTACTCGACCGTCTCTGATCAGAAGGAGTACACCGGTCAGTTCAAAGAGATAACTCAGAGTCTTCGGTCGCGCCTCACGCTGTCATCCGCCATCGCCCCCAGATCTGTCTTCTCGCAAGCCTGGGTGGCCATTTGCCGCTACTATCAACTGCTCTGGGGGAGCCGCACCACATTTTACACCACTTTGGTGTTCAACGCGGTCAATGCGGTTATCAATGGATCAGCATATTACATGTCTCCCCAGACAGCGACCGGCTCTTTCCAGAAGAGTGGCGCGCTATTCTTCTCGCTCATCTATTTCTTTCTCAATGCCCTAACGGAGGTAGCAGCCACTGTAAACTCTCGCTCTGTGTTGCTCAAGCAGCTCAAATACGGCTTTATTCACCCCAGCGCTTACGTTTTTGCTCAAACAATAGCCGACATCCCTGTGGCAGCGTTTCAATGCATTATATTTTCTTGTATTTATTATTTTATGCTGGGGTTGAGGTTGGATGCTTCCGATTTTTGGACATTCGCCCTGTTTGTATTCGTGCATTATGGAGCTGCACAGGCCATGTTCCGTATGTTGGGGGCCTGGTCGCCGAATCGGAGCATTGCTCTCCTGATGGCTGGTAGTGGCATGCCAGTTGCCCTGTCGTACTCAGGTTACTCACCGACCAATCCAACGATGCACCGTTGGGGGTCATGGATCCGCAGAATCAGCCCTTCGCCGTGGGCCTTGGAGGCACTCATGGCCAACGAGTTCGCTGATGTGGATTTATACTGTACCGATGACCAGATGGTCCCGTCCGGACCCAAATATAACGAGATTGCCTACCAAGGATGCTCCATCGCGGGCAGTCAGAAGGGCTCCAACACTGTTTCCGGTACAACGTATCTCGCGAGAGTCTACCAGTACTTTCCCTGGCATATCTGGCGTAACCTTGGGATTATCCTGGTCCTTTGGTTTCTGTACACGGTCCTTGCGGCTATCGGCCTTACACTTATGACTCGTGAGAGTGGCGGCTCCTATGCTCGTGTGTTCAAAAACCGTCAGTCGCCAGACACTCCCCGGGACTCTGGTGATCCTGAGAAACAGGGTGGAATTCAGGCCAGTGCTGCGTCCTCCGACACCGAGGATGGCTTCGACAATGCAACCCCGATCCCCAACAAAGGAAGTTTCTTCACGTTCAAAGACCTTAGTTATTTTGTTAACGTGGGTGGCTCGGAAAAGCAGCTGCTCACTCACGTCAACGGATATGTCCTCCCCGGCCAGCTCACCGCATTGATGGGTGCTTCAGGTGCTGGGAAGACAACACTGCTAGACACATTGTCACAACGTAAGTCTCAGGGCCGCGTGGAGGGTCAACTATTATTGAACGGCAAGCCATTGGATCAGACATTCTCTCGCTCTTGCGGATTTGTCATGCAGCAGGATGTGCACGAGCCTTCTGCAACTGTTCGAGAAGCGCTGCAATTCTCTGCTCGGCTCCGACAGCCAGAAGGGGTTCCTGATAGCGAAAGGATGGCCTACGTAGAGCATGTGATCCGTCTATTGGATCTCGAGCAGCTCGCAGAGGCGCTTGTCGGAGAGACTGGAGATGGCCAACTCAGTGTGGAAGAGAGAAAACGAGTAACTATTGGTGTCGAGCTTGCTGCCCGACCATCTGCTTTGTTGTTCCTCGACGAACCGACTTCTGGGCTTGACAGCCAAGCTGCCTATTCCCTAGTTTCCTTCCTACAGAGGATCGCCGCAGAAGGATTGCCGATCATCTGCGCAATTCATCAACCGTCTGGGGTGCTTTTCAACATGTTCGACCATATCCTGTTGCTTGCCCCCGGAGGCAAAACTGTTTTCTTTGGTGAGACGGGAGAGAACTCGTGCAATGTGGTTCAGTACTTCAGTCGCTACGGATCTGTTATTGGAGAAAAAGATAACCCAGCTGAGTTCATTCTCGACACTGTCACAGTGAAGGGTGAAGGGATCCGTGACTGGGCCAAAACATGGGACGACTCTCCCGAGAGACAGGCGCTGGACACACAAATCACTGCCCTCAACGCACTTGAAAGCACTGCGAAGGAGACTGAACAATACAACCAAGACCAGGCCCGCCAATACGCGTTGCCCCTTATTAAGCAGACAGTCCTTGTGACCAAGCGGCATTGGCTCGCTGTATGGCGAAACGGACCCTACAACTTCAGCAGACTGTTCAAGTCCATCTTCTGTGAACTCTTCCTCGCATTCACCTTCTATAAAGCCCAAACTAATCCGCAAGGCCTGCAGAACCACATGCTCGGACTCCTGCTACTGTCATGGATTATTCCAGCAACTGCCGCCGACATCCAGAACATTTGGTTCCAGAAATGGTCCATCTTTACGGCTCGTGAGAAGAACGGCATCTACAACTGGAGTGCCCTTTTGTCAGCCCTGATCGTGGTCGAAATTCCATGGCAGATCGCTTTTTACACAATCGTCTTCCTCTGCAGCTACTGGACAGTTGGATACCCCAACACCCCCACAGTAGCCGGCTTCGCCTACTTCATGTTCCTCTTGCTCTCCCTCTTCGGCACAAGCTATTGCCAACTTCTCGCAGCTATCTTCCCCAACCCCACATTGGCAGGGTACGCCAACTCACTGATCTGGGTCATCCTCATGCTCTTCTCAGGCGTTCTAATGCCCCACTCCTCGATGAACAATTTCTATAAGCCATGGCTGTTCTGGGCTGATCCGATGCGATATTTCTTCGGTGGAACGGTTGGTAACGTTCTTCACAACCGCAAGGCCGTTTGCTTGCCCGCCGACATGACGCTCTTTGATGCCCCGCCTGGAAAGACCTGCGGGAAAATACGCTGCCAGTTTTCTTGAAAGCGGTGCTGCGGGGTACCTGTCGAACCCTAACGATGTCTCGAATTGCGCTTACTGTTTTTATACCGTGGGTGACGACTATGCCGCAACACTGGACTATCAACACGGGTCCAAGTGGAGGGATTGGGCTGTTTTTCTAGGCTTCTGTTTGACTAATGTTGCTATTTTGTATGTCATTATGTGGTTTAGAATGGGTCGGACGCGTCGCTAAATATTGGGTTTGCTTTTTGGGAACATAGTTCACAATGTCGACCAAGAGAAGTAATGGTTAGGTTTGTGTTCAGATATGAGATTGAACTTTAAAATATAGCCTATGAGATTCTGGCAGGATAGAGCACATAAGTGAGATAAAGCATGAACTATTTTCCCTTGAGAATTATTAACCCTAGCAAACCCTTCTCGAGTTAAGTTGAAATTAGTAGTCGATAAAACAAAGTGGATACCTCGCTAGAGAGTGTTAAGACATGTTAGATAGCTCTGTCCAGAGATCTAGCGCGCCTATAACACAATATTAAGTTATAAAGACATCCTTAGGTTTTGTCCAATCCAACCTGTCTTCCTTGGTACACACCAATAATAGGCACATCTATTTATTTCTCAGTTTCTCCCAGGCAAAGAGAATAAAGCTACTTTCGGCCAAATCTCTCTCCCCTTTTATTCTTTTCTTTAGCCTATCCTATATCATTGGTACTTTCAAGATTAAGGTCCTTCTCTCCCTATTCCTCCTAAATATTAGTACTATCTATAATATTACAGAATCGAAGTATATTATGTCGAAACAGTTTTGAATAAAGATATTGAATTTAGGATATGGTAATTCTCTGACACTGTGTATATAGTTTTGGTTATAGTATTTTTACTGCCTGATCTACAAGCTCTGTTAAAATACAATTTTTTCTTTCAATACCGAGTTATAAAATATCGAGCATTGAAGGCAAGGATTAGTCCAACATACCTCCGACATTACAGAAATAGCATGAGTGGATGTAGGATAATGTCTCATACTTGGCGCTAAAATCCACTGCGGCACAGTTCTAGCTATCTGTATGTTTATACTGCCACATCCACGGCCCTTGGTTGTTGGTGTTTCTACCTAGTCTGCGTCAGCGCGCGCTCAGTCAAAGTGAAGAATTCGTCCTCGACGTGCCTCTGCCCTGCACGAAGCCATCCGCTTTCTCTTCGGCCGACTGTCTGCTGCTCTATCTACCTTGACTGTTCTTGTTCTACTTCATATCATTTGTTGATGAGGACTGTGCATTATTGGGGCATTCTGGGAGCAGAGTGTAGAAATCCAGATGCATTAGATATATTACTTAGTACAAAATATACGATCAATGAGAACGAGGTCCAGGTATGTCAACATACAGCCCCAGAGCATCTGTACAATGTCATCTAGAACAGAACTTTGCGAGAGGCATTGATACCACTTAAATTCCATCTTTCTGGGGCAGTCCGCTCCATCCATATCGACCAATCTCCCCAGAACGCGGGCCTCATGATCTGCGCATACTCCCAATAATCCGGATACCAGCCTGCATACTCCCAGTCGATAATCCCCGTGATGTTGCCGTTCTCATCAATCATGATGTTTCGAGGTGCGATATCCCCATGCGCGAACACAGCATGGTCAGATTTGGGCAGCATGTTGGGTAATTCGTGTTCGTACCGACTACCCCCGCAATGGAGATAGCGCTCATAGATGCGAGCCCGTAGGTCTGAATCGCTGGTTAGGGGTCGGGGTGGTGATTGTAGATCCTCTAGTAAGGGGTCCTTTGACGGGGAGCCGTCTGCGGCGCATTGAAATATACCCTCGTGTTGAGATGGGACGGACCGGATCTCGGAGATGAGATCCCAGGTCTGACGACAAATAGATTCTTTTCTTTTTTCGTCCATCGTATCCCATGTCCCTTCTAAGGGAAATCCCTGGACAAGGGACATCTCAATAAACCCATCGTACTCGGAGCTGAAATTCGTATGGTACACTTTTGGTACAGGCACGGTGGTATATCTAGAGATAAGTCTCATAGCTTCAGCCTCAGCGGGCCGTACCCCATGCCCGGACTTAGTCACAAGCGAGAAATCATATTCAAGTATAATCCTGCCCATTGGTTTGCCGAGCACAGTAACGACCTCTTCGTCAGGGGCCAGGTCGAAGAAATTGAAGGCGTTCACGGGTGACGGAGGATGGACATGGGAATAACGTTTGGCCTCTTTTGATATATCCGTTTCCTTCTTGAAGATTTTGTGTCCGAAAAGGGACGCCTTCGGAGATATCAGTCATCTTGGCGGCAGATGCGTAGTTCTCGGGGTGCTATCGATGTCACTTGGTGATATGACCTGTGTTCACATTGGTGATGCAAAGACACTGGGAGTTGCGGTGCTTAATAAGCAACCAATAAGAGTGGGGATTGAAATGCTGTGGAAGAAGATAAAAATATGCCAATATTTATGAACTGGCTATCGTTACTGAGCAGCAGGCTATGGTGGTATAGCACATCGTAGTATTTGACGTTATCTCAGCAGGCTCAGACTGTCTAGCCGACAAAAACCAGAAAATACTAGGGCAACCCCAAGCAGTATACTAAGGCAGACTAAGACCTATTAAGATATAGTACAGTTCTTTTTTGATTAACCAGAGTACAGCCGGTGTTAACGATTCTGGCAGGAGATATGATACTCTCATTAGTAAGATAAACTATCTCTCTTTGAGACTTGAACTTACAAAATCCATCCCCGGAGACATGAGACTAGTAAACAGGGCTGAGGCAATAAGTATATGAACTCCAAGTCCAAACATCCACCTCGATATCCGCTATGGAACTGTATAGAAGGACTCAAATCCCTATCCATCTACCCAGACTTTCATTAAAATATGGATAAGTAGATGGGAAACCCTTTGGTCATATGTACCAGATCTCAATCAAGCTTGATATACTACCAGTCCATCCCAATAAATTCGGGCATAGAACCGCAATCAGTTTTGCCATTCGGGCACATGTGTAGTAGACTAGTAATAACCCACCCCTGCAGAGCTGAACAAGTAAATTCATATCCAGAAACGCATTGACAACAATCACGAAGAGAAATGGTGGTTCGGTCCAGGCTCCGGATAGATTGCGGGTAGACGAGGGTATCCCAACAAGCCCTAAAGCTTCCTGCAACCTCCCCAACATCACCACGAACTCTCGCAGACAAGACAGTTCGTGAAAAACTTGCATGCGTCCGATCATAATGTACTACCAGGAATGGTCAATTTCGGCCGTTCGGCAACTTCTCATGGCGTTTGCAAGGATTATCCTTCCGGGTCGTTGTCAGCGACGAGTACTATAAGGTTTCGCATGGACTGCATTTGCCACTTAGAGGGTATAGCTGAGCCAAGGTTTGTGATAGATCTTTCAGATCGTACCCGAATTGGAGTTGATTGCAATCTAGACAGTGGTAGTCAAAAAACGCTGGACTGAGACACAGCAAAGCAGAACAGCAACCAAAAGGTGAAGCTGCGAAGGGAAGAGATGCTATGAGCGGCTTCTTATATGCAGATCATGTAGTAGTAACATGGAGTGGCTCATTATCAACAGAATTATACCACCAATATCTGGAATTATTCGGACTTTCTATTGGATAGAGGCAATATGTATCGTGTTTATTCGCGCCGGCGCAAACAACAACTGAGGAATCATAACGGCCATATATCTAGTTATCCTGGTTGTTGGGTAATGAACAAGAAGTGCAGATCGGCTTGGTAGTCATTAGACGTACTGTATCCAGACAAGGATCATAATTCTGAAGAGAATATTCTTCTACTCGATCTAAAAACCCTGCGTTTAATAAGTGAGTTATATACCACAAAGCCACAGTGGAAATTTGCTTGGAAGGTCTCGGAGCTTTGGGAATCCCTGTCAATCGGGTTCTAGAATTCTAGTATCTCGCTGCCGGCTGGATGTCATAAACGACATGTATAACTGAACTAATTTCTTTGGTGTGATTACATACGTCGGGTATGTGAATCCAAATGGATAATCGACTCCTTTTGTTGGATGTAATAGACGTCACATCGATTAATTGTGTCTTAGTCTGTTCGGCTTGGAAACTGGATGAAATCAATAGCAAAGGTGTTTATGGATAACTTGTCGCGTTCAGTGTTTATTCAGCTGGTCCTTTAATGATACAATTGCGTTCTACAAATCAGACCCTATTAAGCAAATATAACCAATACGATGCTCATACTTCCCTCTCGCTCTTGCTTTCTCAAATGTTCAGCAAGGAAAGGAAGCAAATCGCTGCCACTTACAAACGAACCAAGTAAAGGGCAAGGCTAAATGGCGTCGCTGTTAAGTTTTCCCTTCCCCACATATTACTCATGTGTTACAGAGTACATTGATGGTCTATCGACCGAGTGTTATTATTGACTATGACCATCTTACCCCGGCAAGGATGAGTCCTACCATAGCTTCCAATGTATGGGTCCAGGTTTGTGTGCCGGGGGACGCATTAGAATGGAAGACTGTGACAGAAACACTTGCACGCATGGTATGCATCCAATGAACTAGATAAGATTACGAGGAAACTGGGATAATTATTGGTAAACCGGAGCTTTGGTCCCTTCACCGAGCAGGTGAATAGCAGTTGCATGACTGGGCTGTTCTCATGACACTCTCTCCGTATTCAGGGGCAAGATTAGGTTTGAGCATCAAAGGTCAGCTCGATGCATCAATTGTAAAGAGCCGATTCGTAAATTTTGGTCTTTATCATTGACTGACTAGGAAAGAAAACAGATATAAAAGGGCGCACGAAGCAGGCTCTCCATGATCTTTCTCATTACATCTTCATCCGTTTTCTTTCTAGTGAATTCTCTAGTCTATTTGCCCGCTGTCAGCTTAGCAACCTTGGTCAACTCCACCATGCTTTCAACCTTTCTCATACTTATTCTCTCTCTCACCTCTCTTGCCGGTCTCGGTCTGGGCTCCCCACAGGGTGGCCCCCCTGCTTGCCATGGTACAGTCCTAGCATGCAAGGATCATATCGAAGACGGACCGCACCCCGACCCGCCTCTTTCCTCCCGACTGGCAGACTGTTCCGGCTTCCAGCTGGTGAGAGTGACTCCTGCCCCAGTGTACGTACTCCATACCCCTTTGGTCCTGTGTTTGCATTTATCAAGACGATTCACATGGACACTAACACATTCCAGCTTAACCACCTCAACAGTAGCAACTGTCACTATAACTGTCACCGTGACCGGCCCTGTACTGGCTCGCCTCGCCCGCCGTCAAACAACAGTCACACCGACGGCTGTTCCAACCTACCTCAGTCCCGGCCCATGCCCCAGTCGGGCGTCTATGGGTCCGCGTGCGCCTGTCTAGGCGTAACACCGACAACCACCACGGCGCCAACACCAACCTCCACCGTCTCAGTGACCGCAACAACAACCACAACCGTGACCGTAGCTCCCCCCTGCGTGGGCGGCACATGTGGGAATTACCAGGTCGTACCATGCCCATTCCCACCTTTTGGCGCTTGTTCCTGTGGTCTTGATTCGAACGGCGACAGTTGGTGCTTCATAGATGACCTCTGCGAAACTGCGCAAACCTGTACACTGAACTCTGATTGTCCAGCTGGATCTAGGTGTTTGACTCAGAATTGCTGCCCTGGCAACATCAAAGTTTGCTTGGAAGAGGCTCCAAATGGGACCTGTCCGGTTCCGGGCTTAACGGCACTGACATTTTCAGCCCCGGATCCTGATCCAAACAGGTGCGGTTCGTCATCTTGTCCGGGAAGGTAATTCTGCTCGGATTATGAGTGTTGTTTCTGTGGTTTGCTTTTTGTTCCTGCGTTCCGCTGGCATGTTGCGGGTGGATATGGGAGATCGTCAATTATGTATTTATTCTGATTCTCATAGTTTGCCACATATTCTGGAGATTTACTGGTTCATACCCGACAAAGTAGCAGCCCCATACAGAAAACCTAGGGCAAATGTAGCCATACTACGAAAATAGATCTACGCAGGTACAAATCAAGCCCGAGAAATGAATGTATGACTACGTCTCAAGCAACATTAAATCTCCCCGTTCAGAAAAGCCCTCAAGAGTCCTTCAAAATCATCCTATTTTCCCAACATGACAAGATCACCGATAAAGCCTAGGCTCTAAACTCGACGTAACCCAAGTTCCGTCCTAGTATGCCTGCGATCCGCCCTTTCCAGAGGTCTGACCACCCTGACCACCCTGGCTACCATAAGGGTCTTGCGTGTGCTAGATAAAGTATCCAGTCAGCCATTGAATCATATCTCAGAATCTCGTCCAGAACTCACGGTATTCAGGTTTGTCTGGGCCATCTGGCTAGACAGATCATCGTACGCTCCAGCCTGGGGGTTAGGGCTCTGTTTCTGCGAGCCATAATAATCCTGACCCTTGAAAGCGCTGGGGCCGTTCTTCGGGTACCCACCGGCATTGCCGCCGTACTTATCAGACCCGCTACTGGAGTAACCCATGTTATCTTCTTCTTCGTAACCCTCATCATCGAATTGGACATTGTCCATGTACTTCGACGACTTGGGACTATAACTGCCCGTATCCTGGCCCTGGCCGGCACTCTGCTTCCGCTGTCCGTAGGCAGCATCAATGCCGTAAGAGCCCGCGCCAAACTGCGACTGCGAGTCGTCGTTATACGCAGGATATTTGCTCTTCGTCTCAGAGATGGGGCCGGGCGCACCAGTCTGGTCTGGGTTTCCGCTGGGAACAGACAGAAGATCTGCCCCGCTGTTCTTGCCGAAGCCCTGGTCTGGGGTCTGGTGGCCCTGAGACTGGTAGCCTTGGGCGCTGTCACCGCCAGTCGAGGGCAGGAGTCGCCTTTCCAGGGAGGGTGGCTTCGGCGCCGGGGAGCTGGAGCTTGGAGGAGGAGGACCATATTTTCCGGCCATACCTTCGGCGAAGTCGGCATCGGAGCCATCGATGCCGGAGTCGTAATCTCCGGCGGAGGGGGGCGCCGAGCTGGAGGGCGCAGGAAGGTTGGGGTTGGCTCCTTTGGGCTTCTTATCGTCCGTTGTGGGAGAGGGTGCGTCACCACCGAACTTCAAATCATCGCCTGCGCCTAGGGTATCATCCAGGCCACTGGCGTCGCTGTCGTACTTCTCATCTCCGTAGGCATCAGACGAATCAGCCGGTGAGCTTGGAGGAGTATCGAGGGGTTCAGCGGAGGGAGAACCGGGAGTACCATCGAGCAACGGGGGTTCGGGTTTGTCGGCGCCGGGAAACGTGGCCACCTGGTCGCCGGACTTGATCGTGACGGTGATGTCTAACGGGCCGCAGGGCGCTGCCGTCACAGGGGCGGTGGCATGCAGGGCCAGGGTAACAAGGGTGAAAATGGAAGACTTCATGGTAGCGAAGATAGAGTGCGGTATGCACTGAATTGAATCCAATAAAAAAAAGGGTCAAAACGATTGACTTGGTGAATGGAGTGAAAGAATGTGGGATAAGTGCGACCTGCGCAAGGCTGAAAGGGCCAGAAATAACTGACAGGTGAAGTGAGAGAATGGATGGCCGGATCGCAGGGTGAATATTGCCGGGGGATTGGACGTCTTTATACCTGGGATGCTTTGCGCTAGACACTGTATCGGGCGCTTTAGGGTTTGCTGATCGTTATTCTACGCATGTCCCAGATTCGGTTTCGCTTTGCTCTCCTGGGCTAGAGTCTTGATAGGTGCTGCAATGGGAGTTATTTTCGCATGTAACCACCAGAATAGCAACCTTGCCAATGTACAATTACTGTTTATTCCAGTAAAAGTTTTCTTGATTGAAAATCTGGAAACGCCCAGACGGGGGCTAAGGTTCGAGTTTTCCCTCGTTCTTTATGATCCGGGCAACGGGCGTTGTGTCTCAAACATTGTTGAAATTAGCTGGCGCCCAGCTCGGGAGCTCTTCAGAACATGTCAACGACTCCATATAACACTGGTGAGAAATTTAACTAAGTAGAGTACTTGTGTCCTTCACTTGGACGTCAACACCACTACTCTGCTGTAGCTACGCCAGATTTATTTTGTTCGCCATATACTGTCATGTCACTTGCTAGACTACAAACTCAGCCCTAAATGCAGCCTTACAATCACCATCTCAAATCCCCTGCCGCAGGGCGTCCGTGTCGCCGTGTCCCGGGAACACAACAATCAAGCCACACGCCATAAGATTCAATCGCATTACGTGGTCAATTTACCTCTATTCATCATCGATCATAATAGACGATCATATTCCTGTCGTACAAGCCCTACCAAGACAGTCGAAAGCTATACAGTTGATTCACTTCAAGTGATGAAAAATTAAATGAACAAAATAACATTAAAGCAAATACAAGATGTCCTACAGTCAATAGACCGGTCTCGGCTGAATGCTTCGCAACATATAGCTCCCAACTTATGATTCTAAAAATTCCGATGTGTAGGTTTGGGGTCTGGCCGCATTAGCCTCGCGTAGGACACGGGCACTCCCACGGACCGGGCACAGGGCAACCCGATCAGAATTTTCTCCGACTCACTGCGCGGGCTCACTAGATTTCGCCGTTGTTCAGCGGACCAGTTTGAGTTGGTACTGTAGTGGCATATAACTCATATATCCGCCCGGAGATGGTTGACCGACGAGTTCTCTTTGAGTGATCAAGTGGATTTCGAATCATTGACTTTCTGTTTGGACACGCTGGACATATTTCGCCGTTGAAAGTGGGCTCTGATCATTCTTAATTTCTCATTCGACAACATCATGTAACATGAGTTACAGAATTTACCGTTTGGTTTTTTTTTGTCGAGCTGACGACAGTATCTTCAAAGTAGAGCTACTTCCGGTAGCCCATTGGTCACTGTCTGTATAGTTGTGAAAGGAATAGTCAGTCAAGTTACACTATCCGCACAGTAGCAGCAGCTGAAACACTGGTGAGTCGGGGTACCTTGTTTCACTGCTGAAGGCACTTAAACTATTATAATCAGGACTATTGGTCCTGGCCTTTTTGCTTAATTGTACATTCAGAGAAATCAGTAAGCACTATATAATGCAATGTTATGAAAATTGACGATCACCATATGTACTTGAAGTCTTTCTGTATGTCAGTCTCTATATCACAGACCAGTAGCCTTCGACTGTGCCCTATTAATAGCACATCGCATCCACTCGCAGCTCGCCACCGAGTTCAAACCATAGAATAATGCGGGAACAGACGTAGAGGAGCACACCGACCGCTTGGGTAAAAACGGTGCTTTAATATCGAGACGTTTACGCCAAAATTACTGGACTCGTTTAGTATAAATGCAGAAAGCATGATTTGTCGGCCTGATGCCATTAATAAACCAAGCTTACCTTCCCAGTCCCAATCTTTCATAACTTTGAACCAGTGTAGTTCACCTCTTACAGTGTAGTTGATATATCCAGCACGAGTCATAGGGTCTATCCCGCTCTTAAAAGCAGCGGATTCGGGAAAGTCGGAGCTTACTGAATTTGATCTTTTTGAGGCGCTCGAAGTTCGTGGGTTGTTATTGTTAGCGGACTGGGCGTCACACCACGGTACACGAAGCGCATCATAGGGTGTTGTTGCATCCATGGCGAGTGTGCTCACAACATAACCAGCCTGGTAAGCAATAATCAGATCACGGAGACCGTGGCGCGTTTCGAATTCGTCCCGTCTCCGCCACACCTCCAACGTGACATCGCGGCATCGATCAATCCCTACGGTCTTCATGCGCTTCGACATAGTCTCCCAGCGTTGGAGAACCCATTCCCGGTCGTCCTCGTCGAAAGCTTCGCATCCTGCAATCATCAACGGGAAGACCTGTGTAGCTATTGTCGCGGATGCTGGGGGCGTCGTGGCGAGGAAGACCAGAGTTTTCTGCGCTAATTTCGACATGGAACAGGAGGCGGGAAGCTCTGGAACTGCTTGACGCAGGAACAGCAGTGCAGCCCATCGGTACGCTTCAGCTGTTTGAATGAGGTCTGAAGCCTCCAGATCGGAGTTCTCTGTGTCTACCCAGGGTTCCCATTTTTCTAAAGCTACTCTTAACTCGATCGCCCTAGAGATAATCATTGGAGAGTTGCGATTCGCTGCCCGGGTACGCACACGGCGAACGATCTCTGCCAGGCGGCCAATGAGGGGTAAGAGTGATATACCACAACCCATGAGTGGACTGATTTGGAGGCCACCTATTTGAGTTATTAACCAATTGTAGATATTTGTAGACTCGGAGTCCGTTAATGTTACTAAATCAGTGCAAACGCATGCGATAACACGCCTATACATCCAGGTACTCGCCAGTAGTTTGAAACAAATCAATTGGCTAGAGGTCGATTCTTCCATTGTGCCCTCGCGGCATGCTTTTTCAATCAATGGTTTGACACTGTTGAGATGGTTGATTCCAGTTGTAGGTTTCTGGCAATTCCAGGAATCAGCAAAGGCTAGAGCAAGCCTCGTAGCGATTACCGTCTCCGAACTTGTATTGCTATTCTCCAAATCGGGAAGGATCTCCACACTCCGATGGTAATGTTCTTGACCTAGCGAATGGAGTTGTGGTTGAGTGTAACTCATATGTGAGTAAGTCATCGCAGAGAGTGCATGATAGAGCGCCCGACAATTGGAAGCCATTGGCCAAACAACCGCAAGCCATGGATTCTCGGCATTAATGTACCTATCAGATAGGACTCCACAGGTGTATTTAGCGAAGATGGCTTTTATTATCTCTGGACGGTCATCTTCCAAACACCGTTGAAATAAGTCGTCGAATTCCGAATGGGTTATGCAAGCTTCAGATACGTCCGATGACGAAGGGAACTGATTTATTAGAAGAGCATTGTCTTCTTCGGGACCCGCTCCATGGTTGTGGAATGCTATGCTTAAATCTCTTCCGAAGCTGGGCATGTCCTCTCCCAAGCTCAAGTCAAGCAGTTGCCTCAATTCAAGGTCAGCCCGGGTATTTGGTGAAGCGGCGGACAAATGCGAGCAGTATGGATTGAAGGAATTCGCAGGAATATCCGACGTCGTACTACTATACGTATTTAGGAAGGACTTGTCTGCCCCCGAGAGCCATAAGGCAATGTCATTTAACATCAAATCAGTCCCGTCGCCATTGTTTACTGTGGCTGTCTCGTCTATAAGAGTCGCGGGTGGATACTGAAAGGGGGGATTGATTCCATGTATTCTTTGTGAATTGCGTTGTTCCAAATCCACGTCACGAGTCCGTCTGATGGATCTATCTGTCTCCCTCGATTGCGGTACTCTTGTTGCCGATTGGCCCTTGCCAGCCGCACGAGTGCCTATCGGAAGTCAGCGAGATCTATGGGATAGGTTCAAGACATCATGTACTGTACCCCTGCCATCCCTGCGCTCGGGTGTGACCTTGCCTACCCTCCATCTGAGAAAGTTTGGATAGCCCCCACATGATATACCCTGGCTAGAACATTCCTGGCAGGAAGGTTTGGTTTCATCACATTGTACCCTTCTCGCCTTACAAGTTGTACAGCCTGCGTCCTGTCAGCTACCATTGTGCATGTTTTACCCCCCAAGCTCACATACCATTTCGGCTCTTTCTCTGTTTCTGTAGTGACATTGTTCTTTTCTCTAATCTATAGGAACCGAGGCGAGAGGGGGCGCAAAACGTCCGGTGGAGACTTGCGAAGTATAACTTCTTATGCGTTGTTAGAAAGGCGTAGAGTTTGGGTGTACTAACCTTGGTTGATGAACAGAGTGAAAGATAAGAGCAAACGTAGAAAGCAGAGAGGGGCTGGGTCATGTGCCTATGGGACTAAACCGAGCAAATACATCAAATACTTGATACTCAATACCGGGTTTGAATCATTCACATTCTTCTCTTGGACACACTTCCATTCTATCTGGACTTCTGACCATTACTTCTCATACATACAACTCGACTTCCCATGTCATAAGTCTGCGAGACCTTTTCAATTATCTGACTACAATACACTGACAAATGTCACATCCCTATCATTACGGTGTGGAGCTCTTGTTCCCCGCAGGTAGCGGATTTCTTTTCCTTTTTGGGATGATTTTGCTCATGCTAATCAATATCAATCAGATGCAAAACACACATCGCACATACATCATAAGGATTCATTGACTAGATATTAAAACTATCACTAACATCATCGTATCTGAAACGGACATACTTCCACACCTAGCGAACGCTAAACCCCATCATCAATCATTTCATCCAAGGTGGCATCAATATAATGCTGCTGTTCATACAGGTAATCCTTAATACTACGAAGAACAAACTTTTTCTTCTGGCCCCGCTGCTGCTTCACCTCCTCAATGAGCCACTCAATACGCGTCTTCAATATCTCAAGCCGATACTCGGCGAACTGAGGATACAGCAACTCAGGAAAGCTGATGCCGCGCACCGTGGTCAGAACCACTTCATCCTTTGCAAATGGCGACCGGGGACGAAATGGAGTGATTAGACTAATACGCTCGCCACCGCCGAATGATTTCAACGCCATGTGCTCGATATAGCGACCTTGCATGACCACTGCGGTGCCCTGCAGTCGTCAGCGAAGATTTATGAAAGATATCATGGTTCTCACCATTGTAGGCCCCCGGGCCTTCATTGTGTTCCCATCGCCAGTTCGCAGGACCGTCTCTCCGCCCACCATATTCCTACAATCGGAGACCATGGTAACACAGACGAAAGGAAAACTGTCACGGTGCCATGCGAACGCCTCGTTTTCGGAGCCATCTTGCAGACTCTTCAACTGTGCCGGAGTGGGCTTCTCATCATTAATCGAGATATTACAGTGTCCTATCTCATAGTCCATGGCGGGGACCAAGTCGACACCAGCAATACTTGAAACCGCTCCGAGCACCTCGGGGCTCGCCCAGGCCTTGTGAATGAACGGGGCGATCCTATCGACCAGTCATAAGGTGGTAGAACAAAAGATAGTAACAGATACTTACGTCGCATCATATCCTCGGATCATGTTCGTCGCAAAACTCGAAGCGAATTGGCATCTTTCCAAGACCGGTTCGCTGAAGAGATCGGCCCGGAACTGCTTGACGGCGGACTCTGTGAACAGAGGAAAGGGCTCGGAAATTGCGGTAGGTGAAATGCCCACTCCCTCGAGTCCGATGTCTGCCATCGTCCACACCTTTTTCGGCGGGACGTAGTTTACATGTCGCGCCGCATCAAACTCTTCTTTTTCGACATTGCGTGCCGTTCGGATGAGCGATTCGGGGAGCTCTTTCGTCGGTCGGGTGGCTTTTTTGGTGGTGGGACCAACTACATCAAACCGAGGAGGGTCTGCTTGAGCGATTGAGGGCATGGTGTTTGCGGGATTGATAGTTCGAAATATGGAGTGGATGGTATTCCTATACGTCCCAGAAACTATGCTTCAACTTGTTAGAAGCCGTTATCACACGGCTACCACCAGCTATTTATCTTTCAGGTTACACATCCTTCATTTCAGTTTAGCTGACTCTCAAGCCCTGAAAATGTGTCTCTGGTAGCCATTCTAAATTACTCAAAAAAGAGATTTGATATTCTTCAAACAAGATCAAGACCATAGCCAAGACCACAAATTGCCTAAAGAGGTAATCCTTCTTCCCACAATAGCCCGAAATGGTAGATTTATTGCCTGAGTTGGTAATAATGCTTGCCTCGGTCGGGTTCTGTCCCGACCACGCTTTCTTTGCAGTGATACTCCCTTGGCAGAATAAATGCATGACTAGCATGGCAAGAACTAAAACATAAAAAATGGAATTGAAGCACCTGCACTTCAACCCGGCTATGGCGCAGACTTGACCTCACTTCTAGTTCTCAGGCAACACGGGCACTGATTGAACAAATCCACGTGACCTGAAAGTGACGGGAGGAAAATTCTGCAAACTTTCACATCGACCACACACTAATTGATAGGCGTATGAATAGATCATTTACAGTGCACTACATTTGGACTGAATCTCGAATGATGATTACTCTACAATTCCCCTCCAAGCGCTCGGATATACCGAACCCATGATGGGAAAAAAAGAAAAAACAAAAACAAAACACCTTTCAGACCTCCTCACCACCCACCTCAACCGATCGACCGAAGTCAGACACCAAGAAGAGGTAAAGATCATCACCACTCCCTGGACCAAGTACCTGAATAAGCTCCCGAGAGAGATATTCATAGCACCGGTCGAGTCGGGAGTAAACACGGTTTCACTTTAGGGCGATGAGGACATTAAAGTCATCAGCAAGGGTGGAGATTCTGTAGCTCTTTAGAAGAGTTCAGAGGTGGGACGTCTACTCTAAAGTGATTCTTTGAACTGTAGGCAAAATTGTTAGCAGTCATTCCTTTTTTAGTTTTTCCCAATGTAGGGGGGGAGTGAACATACGTAGAGTCGCTTAATTCTCAGAATGGACGGGGGGTTCGGGGGTATTTATACTGGCGGATGGCCGCTAGCGCTTAAGCGAGGTCAGGTGTGTTTGTTGTGTTTGTATTCTCGCTTTTTTCTTGGAGTTGTGTGGAGCTATTCCTAAATAGTGGGTCCTGTTCTCGGCATCTGGTCGTGACAAATCTGCCGTGGACAGTGAGCCCTACATCTAGTAGACAACGGAGGAGCCTTTTATCGCTTCTACGTGAGAATGATACTCTGTTAGAAGTTTCTTATGTCTTTCTTGCACAGGACATGCCCTAAATAAATTGAATGTATCAATTTATTTCTTTAAAATTGAATCATAGGGCAATCGGTTACCATCTAGATGCATTACTACTGGTTGAATTATATATCCGCAGTTTGCTCCATTCAGCCTCAGAGTGACTGCAGTGACTCGCCGATTCCAATCACTATGATGCACAACATTCTTATCATATGAGTCCCATTATACTACATTGACAGATGTCACCACTGAAACATATCTCGGTCCTCATTTGATTTGACGTGTCTGAGTACGACATGGTAAAGATGAAGGCAATGACCAGATTCAAACCTTCTTTGTATTGTAAAAGAGGCTTACAGTAGCAACGAAGGGAAGTATTGATTACTAGTATGATAACTGGATGCATGACTAAACAGTAGGCCACTAACTACTTACACACAGGGGACGATGCTCGGCAAGCTCTAAGCCAATTCTATACTTGAATGGCCAAATTATATAGACCAAGCCTTGACTGAGGCTACAGCATTAACTGCTTGCGTGTTGGTCCAAGTCTATACCAGATGTATACGCATAGCATATGCGCCAGTAAGCAAGTCTGTCCCTTATCGCGGAGATCATATCATATTATCCAATATGCATCATCTGTATCAGAGGAGCGAATAGCAAGTCACTTCTCCGTGCCTCGAGAGTATGCCAATGACCGTATCAAATGCAGTTCTTTCTAGAGACAACTAGCAAATGGACAGTTTGATCGATTCTGTGAAAGAAGATAATGATCTCAGATTACTTACGTACAAGATTAAATAATGTCTACGGCAACAACGAGAAGTCGTGAGTATGTGCTCCCTTCAAATAATCATATCCATCGTCGACCCAGTCCACGCACGGCACAACTCTCCCGAAATTAACCTTTCCTTGTAAGCTCTTTGGCAGCGTCAAGGTCTGCTTGTTTCGATACCAATTGGCAAACTGGATCGTAACCAGCATCACGCGAGGATCATCCGTACGATTGGGCATGCCAGCATGCCACAGCCGGAAGTCGCGAATGATAAGCGATCCTTTAGGCAGACCAGGCTGCACCGGTGGACTGATCATTCTTTTTGCTTCCAACAGATCACTCTTCACTTGTTTATGCTCGACGGTGTGATCTAATACGTTCCGGTCGGTATCGATATGACTACCGGGCCATACCTCTGTCGCTCCGTTCTCCGGCGACGTATCGACCAGATTGATGTTGACGCAGAATGCAAACGGCATACGCGGCATGTCAAAGTCAATATCAATATGCACGGGCTGCCGTCCGGTGGCTTTGAAAGCGGTATTGGCGCTGTAGAAGCGGAGGTGTGGATGGGGACCGATCATGCCCTCGATAACGGTGGTGGCGAAAGGGTTGGCGATGATATCTTCGAAGATATAATCAGCCTCGCAGACGGGCTCTTGTTGGATGTTTCCGGTATCGGGACCGAAGTTTCGGTGTGTTTCTGTGCGTGCGTATAGCTCTTTTGCTTCAGGGACCATGCGGGCGTTCAGGCGATCCAGATGGTCTGGGCTCACGGCATTTTCTAATACGACAATGCCATCGCGGTGTAAAGCTTCGAGCGACTTTTGGAGGTTGTGGGAGCCGATCGTCTTAGATTCCAGCTCTTCCGGTGTAAGCACCACCATTGTCAGGGAAGAGGAGTTCAGTTGAGACATGATTGCGAAATCCAAAGAGAACAATGAGGGCACAATGGCTAACTGGTCTGAAGCTTATGATATCGGAGGAAGCTTGATTTATATCCGAGTTCTGATGTCGGATCGCAGTGCGCCTGGACCTTCCCTAGTTTGCAACCTTCGCTATCGGGGTATCTCAGCTCCAACTTGGCGCGACTTAGGGTTGCTCATGAAATGCGGGGACCAATAGATAAGCGTCACGGCCTGCATGAAATGTATATTTCCCTGTTTCGGGCTCGATCAGATGACTGCTCATCCTGCGATTCGATAACAAAGCAACTAAATCATTTAGGCTGATAAACGGTCTGGCTCTGAGTGGCTGAATGCCTGCAAGATTCCGGGGTGCATTGGCCCTATCTAATCGGGTATTGCTGACTGTTGCGCTGCCTTGCCTAGATATGTATGGGAAATGAATATTTAACCCGGCATGGCCAAACATTGAAAGTGAAATCATGCGCTACAAACCTTGCCGAGAGAGCACTAATAATCTTTGAATCTTTATCATGACCGAGATCAAACCCCAGGACGCGGCGTCTGTCCACTCTAAAACTGCGTCTGGATCTATAACCGAGGAGGCGGAGAAGAGTCTCCAGTTCACCGAGGCAGAGCACTCTCTTGGCTTCTGGCCGGCAATGAAACTGTACTGGCCGGCAGTGGTATGGTCGATCTACATCAATCTAGTAAGCATTTGTTTTCGCCGACTTGTTTCTTGAGACTGACGTTGCAGGCAACTATCCTCAAAGGAATGGTGAGTCTTTCTTGTGTCTAATTATGACAGTGCTCCTCTAAGTAGCATCTCCCGATCCAGGATGGAGGCATCGTAGGGTCCCTGGTCGGCCTCGAGCCATTCAAACGGACATTCGGTTATGAATACAACGGAAACTACGTTGTCCCGGCACGCTGGGTCTCAGCCTTCAACTACGCCAATCCACTCGGAGGCATCGTGGGAGCACTATTCTCAGGATGGGCCTACGACCGACTAGGTCCCCGTCTTATGATGGCCGTATGCTCAACCCTCTCCATCGCCATCCTCTTCATCGAGTTCTTCAGCGACAAGTCCAGCCAGCTATTTGTCGGCGAGCTCCTCAACGGCATCACGATCGCATTCTACCCTATCTGCGCATCCGCCTACGTCGGCGAGGTAACACCACTGTCTCTACGTGGTTTCGCCGCATCAATCACCAATCTCGGATTCGTAATCGGTCAGCTCATCGCATCGGGGATCCTAAAAGGCACAGACAATCTAGACAACAGTTTCGCATACCGCATCCCCATCGCCACACAATGGTCTCTCCCCGTCGTTATCCTAACAGTTATCTACTTCTGCCCGGACCCGCCCTACTGGCTCTGCAAGAAAGGCCGCTACGAAGCAGCCGAACACTCCCTCCGCCGTCTCGCCACACCAAACGTAGACGTGAGTCTCAAACTAGCCCACATAAAAGAAACGCTTCGTCTCGAAGAGGTCTTCCAGCACAGCGATAACAAACCAAACTACATCTCCTGCTTCAAGGGCCCAAACCTCCGCCGTCTCGTCATCTGCATCATGGCCTACGACATGCAAGCCTTCACCGGCAACATCCTCTTCATAAACTACGCAGTATACTTCTTCGAAATGGCCGGCCTGAACACCTCCAACGCCTTCTCCATGAACGTAGGCCTCACCTCCATCGGCTTCCTGGGCACCTGCATCGCCTGGCCCCTCCTCTCCTACATCGGTCGTCGACAAGCCTACCTGTGGGGCTGCGCAGCCCTAACCGTTTCACTGTTCGTCATCGGAGCTCTAGACCTAGCCCCGAGGACCCACACCACGGCCCCGGTCTGGGCCCAGTGCGCCCTAATCCTCGCCTGCAACTTTATCTACGATTTGACTATTGGGCCATTCTGCTTTGTGCTGCTGGCGGAAGTGTCGTCTGCGAAACTGCGCAGCGTGACGATCGCTCTTGCGACGGTGACGTGTCATATCATGTCCCTGGTGTTTTCGGTGGTTATTCCCTACGCCATGAACGAGGACGAGGGCAACTGGCGGGGGAAACTGGGGTTCTTGTTCTCAGGACTGAGCTTGCTGTGTACGGTGTACTGTTTTCTCTGTCTACCAGAGACAAAGGGACGGACATTCGAAGAGCTGGACATCCTCTTCGAGAAGAGAGTATCCAGCCGCAAGTTCAAATCATATGTAGTCGACGTATCCGGTCGTGAGGACATAGCCTAATACCTCCAACAATTCAATCCAACACAAACCCTACACACCCCGCCCCTCCCCCGGATGAAAGTCCCTAAACCCCCTAGCACCAACCCCCATCTCAAACAACCAATCAATCTCCCCCACACCCCGATCCTTCATCTCCGGCACAAGCCCCCAAGTCCCAGCTACACCCAGTAGACAAAACCCCGTAAACACGAACCCGGTCCTCGCCCTCAGCGCCCCCTCATCCGGATTAAAGATATACGGAAGCACGAGCCCGAACACGCCGCTCGCGAGACCGTTGACTAACCAGCCCAGACCCTGGGTTTTGGCGCGCAGGCGCAGGGCAGATGTTTCGGCGCTGATGGCGTAGCTTGTTGGCCAGACTGTTGCGCCTGTGGTTGTTATTATTAGGATTAGGGAGGTTGCTGTCCACCTTTTTTCTTTTAGTTTTGTTTTGTTTTGTATATTGGGGGGTGAGTGGGAAGGTAGAGAGGGAACAGACCAGATTGTAACGGGGCCAGTGAAGCAGCCTGCTATTCCCATTCCTGTCCAGAGGATAGCTGAAGCAATTAGTCCGGCGAGCATGAGGGGGACGCGGTCGAAGCGGGATAATGTCCACATGCTGAGGATGTTAGCTACTACGCCGACGGCGATGCCGACTTCTAGGATCATGAGACTCGCGTTGGCTGCCATGCCGACTACTTGCATGAAGTAGCTTGATTTGGCGAGGAGCGTCATGCCGAAGAGCTGGGGTACGAGGTTAGCGAAGAGGACGATGATCGTGCGACGGCGGTTCGTGGACCGGAAGCAGTCTGCGTAGGTGGCGGGGTGGTTATGCGCGTCTGCGTCTTCGTGGGCGATGGAGGCGCGGAGTGTCTCGAGGGATGTGTTTGGGTTCGGGTCGCGAGTGTGTAAGCGACGGTGGGAGGCGAGGGCTTTGTCGAGCTTGTTCTTGCGGAGGAGCCATGTCGGGCTTTCGGGGAGGATGGCGGAGACGAAGAGCGGAAGGGCGGAGAAGGGCCATTGCGAGATGAAACATTTCTTGTATCCGGTTGACGTTGACTCGTCTAGTGAAGTGTATACGACGATGCTCCCTATGAGCTGGCCGAGGAGGGTGAAGAGCGGGAAGAAGGCGAGGATGGGGCCGCGGAGTGTAGGTGGGAGTACTTCGGACATGTAGGTTTGGGTCGTGCACATTAGCATGTTGACCGCTAGGCCTTGGACGAACTTTGCGATGAAGAAGACGGCCCGACGGTGGTCAATGTCACCGGGCTGGTTGGATACGAACGCCACTGCCACTCCTACTGCGGATATGACGCTCGCGAGGGCTAGGGCAGGTCGGCGCCCGAAGCAATCTTGTATGTACCCGCCAATCACGGCGCCGAAGATCCCCCCGATAGGGTTTGCTACGTTCCAGAGACCGAGCCAGAGGGAGGGAATGATTAGGGCGCCGTTGAGTTTGCGGCCGAAGTCTTGTCTTGCGGGGTTAGAAGGGTTCAGGTAGAAGGGATACAGTACTTACTGGAACACCGGCATGGATGACACGTTGGAGACGATAACGAGGTCATAGCCGTAGAGCAGTATGCCCGTTGTCAAGGCGAGACAGTACCCAGCTACCGCGGGATAGTCTTTTATGTCTGCTAGGAGGGAATTCTTCCTTTCTTCGGGGGGCATCTCGACTTTCTCATGGTGGGAACTGGATTTGCCCTCGGTGGGGACCATCATGCTATGCGGAGTATGCGTGAGCCACGAGGTTCTAACCTATGTCTATAGAAGACGAAAGGGCAACATGACCTGGAACCCAGGCTACTAGAGACAGATACAGGACTATTAAAGAAGAGGGGGCGCCACCCTTCTATCGGACGTAAAATAGCATACCCCCCGATCGTCGTGATGCGCAAAGTTTCCATTCCAACCGAGGCACTCTAATACAATGCATGCAATCCAAAGGTATGCTCATGCAATGATAGAAGGGGCACGACCTGCTCATTTTTGAGGATGGCTTGGCCGTGGATCTAGCGGGGTTTACACTTTGCTTTTGCCGATCCTACAACGTACGGAGAACCCCTAAAACACTGCCACTAGTGAATACGCAGGAATGATAGATGTGCTCATAATGCAAAAAGAATAAAAAAAGAAAAACATACAACAGCAGGGATTCGCTGGTGGTCACCCACCCAACTACTAACCTGCCGGCGTGTGGCTTAAGTACGGCTGAGCGGACGGGAAGCCCTGTTCTCCACACCCTGTGGTCGTATGTACCAGGTTTATATTAGAGACGGGTTATATCTCCCAATTCTAATCCTCAATCCCTATGAATTGACACGACGGCGTGATGTATATCACCGGTGGCAAGGGTTTGATATGCTCAGGTGCGTATGGCAGGATCCTGGTGACTATATTTGCAATATCTCTCGAGATGATGTGGAGTTGCTGGAAAGAAAAAAGTGCTCTACAATAGTTACTCCGGGATATATATTTAACAGTTACTGCGGGAATATCAGTCCGTCATTATACTACAAATGTCTACCTTCGACATAAATACTCCGTTAAGTCCATGCCGAAAGTGACAATTTCCACTGCTATTAGTATCAGTGCGTAGCACTACATATAGATTTTGGACTACCGTGACACCTAGGTGTGAATTATGTTGCATGTAGGGTTACTAGTGCACGTCTCGAAGTACATCGGCAAAAATGTTGTTCATAATTTTAAGTACATATCATCATTTCGATCGCTACAGTTGTGTTGAGTGGTACTCGCCATGCGATGCTACACTTCGCATACATGCTTTTTCCGAACCCGGGATTACGGCGTTGGCCATCCCTAGTGGTTCTCCGCTCCCTCAAGCGGAATGCCAGCTCTGATACGCTGTCGAGTAAACCCATCTCAACGCTTCATGTTTTTGGTTGTTCGTTAACTGAACCGGTAGCGTTTAGCAGCTGCCGACCCGCACAAGAGCACTCGCCATGCCGTTTATGCAAGACAGGTGCCCCGAGAATACTGAGAGAATCCCAGTGTATTATCATGCCGCCGGGGCTTCGAGACCCTTCTTCTTTCCTTTCTTATAGACACGCTGGTCGTTGGGGTCAAATCCACCGTTGCCCCACAACGCCCATTCTTCTGTCTCTCTCATGTAATCTTCAGGACGGAAGGAGGTGCCGTCGGCCTTCTCCTTCTCGAGAAGCTCAAAGAACCGATCGTAGTTGATGCGAGAATGCCACTTGCTGTTCACATAAAAACGCTTCGAAGCAAGCAATACGCAGCAACTATGAGCGTGTTCGGCAGCGATACCGTAATCCAAACCACGGCGTTCCAGTTCTTTGTTCAGGGAAAGCACAAATTCCTGGATTTCTTCGTAGAAAGGCACATTCTGCATGGTCAGTCCCGCGCCAGCGCTAGTGCTGGTACCGCAGTAAGTCACACCCTTAATCTCAACAAAACAAGGCAGGGCCTTCTCAACCAGGTTCGCATATCCGATGACCTCATCATCAACGTTGAAACCCTTGACCAAAGTAAGGCGGAAGACGGTACGTTGAATGTGGCGCTTTTCCCGGAGAATATCGAGACACCGCTGGAATCGCTCCCAGAAGTCACGGTGGAGAGGGCGATCGATCTTGCGCAGACTTTCACGGTTGCTAGCATCGATGGACACATACAGCTGGGTCACGCGCTTCAAGGTTTCCAGTTGATCGGGATGCTGAGCATTACACACGAGAAAGCTAGAGATTTGTTCGTTATGCAACATTTCCAAGAACTCGTTTATGTGGGGATAGAAAATCGGTTCACCGACTAAACTAAGAGCACAGTGGCGAATGCGCATAGCCTCCGCGAATCGCTCTGCACGTACACCAGGCACACCGCGCATCATCTTGATTTTTTTGTAGTGACCGTCCTTGACACCATTGAAAATCAAGTCAGGCGAATCCACCTTCCACCGCCAGGTAGTTCCGACGGGGTTCGTGCCATGTCTCCAGCAAAAGATACACTTGTTGCTGCAAGAAAGGGAGGGCGTAGCTTCCATGCACAGATGAGACCGGATACCGTAGAAAGAGAACTTGTAGCAAGAACCGCGACCGCGCAAGGCGGACTTGGTCCAGCGACAGATCTTAACTCCAGAGTGAGAGCCAACGATGGTATAACCTTGTTTCGTGAGAGCCGCGTAAGTGGGTGAAGTCTTCGGAACCATTTCCTTTTGAGTGGACTGGCTAGATGCTGCGGGCGCGCCTCCTGTAGTGAAATCCACGGGTACGGGGGCCGATCCCTGTCCATCCGCGCTCATTTTAATATCTTCCAAGTCAACGACGGTTTGGTTCTTCTTTCGCTTGGGGCGCTTGTCGCTTTGATCGTCTGCACCTTCATCGTCAAGATCCTCTTCGTCGCTCTCCAACGGATCACCACTACCCGGAATGCCTTCACCCAGGCCACCGTTGTCCAAGATGTCATAGAGGATATCCTTCAAACCATGCGACCACTCCTTGAGTGCCGATTCCGCATCAGTCTTGACATCACCAAATCCGAGGGGATAGGCTCGCTTCTTTCCTGTAAGCTTGGCCATCCACCGATCCAACTCCTTGGCCTGTGAGCAAAAACCTTCTTCCTCAGTCGGCCATCCTTCCCGGTCACCGAATCCAAAGACGGAATAACCGGCCAAAGATGCGAGAGAAGATGTATCGATGCGGAAGTCATGGTGAGTCTCGTCCAAATGGCCCAAGAAGGTGTTGAGCACAGTGTCGATGTTGTAGGTCGGGATCAAGAGGCAGTATACATAGCGCGTGCCGGGAGACGTGGAGGGGGGCTTGGGTGCCGTAGTGAAGTAATCGTCGAAGTCGATGTAAGACAAATCATGCACTTGAGGCGGAAGAAGGCCGCGCTCGCGGTTCTCGGGGTCGGCTCTCTCCCTTGCCGCGGTCCGCAAATCCTCTGCAAGTATTTGGGCATATCTCTCGGTATTTCCAGTCAACGATGCAAAGAATACAATAGGCTGAATGAACGACACCGGGGGTCCTTGATCCGATCCATTGCGCCGTCCAGCAACCTTGAGCGGTTTCTTGCCGGATACTCTCTTGGGGCCGGATGCAGGTTTCGGTGCGGTCTCATTTTGAGCGGGTTTCTGCGAAGCTTCCTGGTGTTTTTCCGAGATTTCCGATTTCTCTGATTTTTCCGGGGATCGGCTGCGAGGAGATGAAGGGATTGAAGAAGCGGTAGGAGCCTTGGACTTGGTTTGAGAGAGGCGATAAATCCGTAGGACAATAGCGGTTGTAGCGATCGCGACAAGAATCGGCAATCGGTAGGAATGCCAGAAGGCCAGGAGACCTGCAAAAAGAATACCGTCGTCAGTCAACTCGTCTTGGCATCAAGCATTAATGAAACGAAGCAAATAGAGAAATTATGCACCTTCCATCAAAGAATCTCCGTCCATGGTAACGGGGGGCGTCTCGATTATTTCCGGAAGGCAAAGGAATGGTCGGCGGAATGAGGGTTTAAGAGGGGCAGTGGGGAATCATGGCAAAATGCCTCTCGAATGGAATCTAACAGTCGAGGTTGATGGCTAAAGATAGTGCACTGGCAATCTGCATGAAGAAAGCAGGTACCAGTGACAGTGAGAAACTGAAGATAGAAAGAGAGGGAAAGTTGATGAGAGAAACTTTTCTTGTTTCCGGTAAAATTTCCATGTCACGGGGAAATTTTGGTTTGGAAATTCTGCAAAAGCTCCACGATGATTGGCTCCCCACATTTCCCGTGTTAGTTATTTCTGCCTCAGGCTGGATTTCACCCAACTCTCTGTATTGCGGGAATTGACATGGAACTGACATAAACAAGTCGAGTGCTAGTCAATCACATATACCGATTCGTATTGCATTGTATTTTGTCTCATGCACCGAGTAAAGATCTACAACTGAACAAACTAGTAGACGGGGGGATTGGATTCTTCAGGTCATTCCCCAATTTAACTTCAACCGGAACTTTAACAATTTATATCAAAGTTTAAGTTCGTCAAGACTGACCCTAATCCCACCTAATAGGATTTGCAGAAGTAACGCAAGGGAAGTGAACTGAAAAGAATGCCGGAAACTAGGGTTAAGAACGTTATTGAAGCACAAAAGACATAACCTGCAAACATAATACTGTATTGATACTCATTGTTTCCGTAGAACATGTGACAACTGCCATAATTCGCCGGTATAGTTTTTCAACAGTCATGTTGCCCTAATGTTTGCTCTACATGGTTCACTGTTAGGGCCAGCGCTGCTACAGGGAGAAGGATATATATTTTCTTCAGCCTCAAGCGAGCAAGGATCGTGCCATCCTGACTAATCTGTGGCTTGACAGATCCCCAGCTGAGCTCACATACCGTTTCCCTCTCCGGATCCAATGGCAGTGTCTACATACCAGACCAGACCTACGGAATTCCAAATCCAACTGATGAGCATAACATTGCCCAACCTCTCCAATTATACCCATAGACCAAATCACCATGTATAAAAAGACAGGACAATCCTCCCACAGTACTGCCGACCAACCTTTCGACCAGGAAAAACAAGCGGTGACCACCTCTCCATCAACAAGTTCTTCGATAAAACAGAGAATGATGCAAGGTGTCCGTGTAGGGGCTTTACTAGGCCTTCTTTATGCTAGTGGTGAAGCCTTTGGGTGGGGTCCTCCCTTCCGCCCCCATGGAGGACCCGATAGACACTTGACGATTGAGGAACAAGTGGAGAAGATCCTGAGAGAGAACCCGCTGATCGGTACGAGCCACCATAATCCCTACTCCAAAGGGGGGCTAACATTCGAGGTACAGATGGACACGATGATCTTCCGTGGTTGATCCGTTCTGAGTATCAGAATCACATCTACCAAGACAATTTTACCACTGGGTTCGTACACGGTGGTTTGGAAGGCCATGTGGATCTGCCTGGTCTCGAGAAGGGCCAAGTCGGCGGTACCTTTTGGAGTGTCTACGTGCAATGTCCCGAGAATTGGGCGAACTTTGCAGATGAGAATTACTATCTTAGTAAGGATGGCCACACAATCCTCTTCGCGATATAATTTTGCTAACCGAGTAAATCAGGAGTGCGCCAGACCACGGAGCAGGTGGATGTGTGGCTGCGTCTGCAGGAGGCCTATCCGGAGATCTTCTCCGAGCCACCCAATGGCACGACAGCTCTTCAGCAATTCTACGATGGGAAGATCATCTCCCCCATGGGAATCGAAGGGCTGCATTCGATCGGAAACTCCCTTGCAAACCTGCGGAACTTCCACGCCCGCGGCGTTGCTTACGCCGGGTTGACTCACAACTGTCACAACATCTATGCCGATTCTGCGGTCTCTGAGTTGCCGGACGGCAGCTTGAAGAAGGCAGATCCCTACTGGCACGGTGTCAGCGAGGCCGGCAGAAAGCTCGTCTACGAGATGAACCGCATTGGCATGATTGTCGACCTTGCCCATGTGAGCGCCGATACCATGCGCGATATTCTCGGTGGAGGCAAAGACGGCTGGAGCGGCAGTCGTGCACCCATCATGTTCAGTCACAGCTCGGCGTACAGCATCTGCCCCCATCCCCGTAATGTCCCCGATGATGTCTTGAAGCTCGTCAAGGAGCGTAACTCAGTGGTGATGGTCACCTTTGCTCCTGGCTTTATCTCATGCACGCCCAGCAACAACGCGAACGGCCTGCCGGACTTTGACGAAGAGCATTCTACTTTGGAGCGTGTGGTTGAACATGTTCTGTATGTTGCTGATCTCATCGGATTTGATCATATTGGATTGGGTAGTGACTTCGACGGCCTCGATGAAATGCCAAGGGGTCTCGAGAATTCCTCCAAGTGGCCAGATCTGGTCGCCGAGTTCCTGAGACGCGGTATCAGTGAGGAGAACATCATCAAGGTTATCGGTGGAAACATTTTGCGGGTCTGGAAGGATGTTGACCGGGTCGCCCATGAAATGAAAGCCGAGGGTGCCCTTCCGGTCGAGGACGAACCGTCTTCATAGATAGCCATTCTTCTGGCTATATATACACCTTGGGGGTCTCCATGTCTCATGTGACCTCATTTTGAACACATCCGAAGGCAGGCAATTCAGCCTCCGAGCCTATTCCTCAACGATGCGTATATAGCCTGATTACTTACTTAATATTAATTTTTCATTTGTTGCACAAGTATGAGAAACAGGATTCCATAAAAATCATCTAACCAATTCGAAAGCCTTGACCAAATTCCTTCCTTCATCCTCTAATACCATGTACTTCCCCTTGCCCTCCAAACTAGCCCTAACTTCATCCACACCCTCCCACACAAAAGCATCGTGTTCCTCCGGCGTCAAGAGCACTCCATCCTCCCATCTCTCAACTACCTGCCCTTCCCCACCAGGGATGAAACCCTGTGCTTCCCAAACCTCCACCAGAAAATGAAACTTTACCGCTTTTACCACTTGGTCCGGCTTTAACTTGACCCATTCCTCGATCCCCACTAAGTCTACCACCCGCGACACATGTAGTCCACTCTCCTCCCGGACTTCGCGCACCACTGCATCCACAATCGAATCATCCGTTTCCTCACAGCCCCCACCCGGTCCTTCCCAGTATCCCGGGAGAGAGTCCGTCAATGCACGACGAAGCAAGAGGACCTTAGACTCTGGACTCGGGTTGTCGGTTGTAGGGGTTGGATTGGAAAACACCAGGCCACCCACGACGAAATGAGTGTATTGGGGGTTTGCAGCTCTGAATACTGCGAGAGGAGCAGTGTATTGTTCTAGGTGAGGTGGGACTGTGAATTGTTTCTCAGACATGGTTGCTAAGGCTATCGTTGAAGAATTATGGCTCAACTTGGAAGCGAGAGGTTAATTTAATATATGGAGGATGGTGGATTGTAATTTGTTGTTAGATGTAAGAAAAAAGTTGTCTTTCATGCAGTCATGAAGGATGACTCATGTAATATGCAGTGATGATTGGTTTGGGTCAGCTCCACTGGGAGGCTTTTAGCCAATGAAAAGTGCAGATGTACCAGGAGGATTGTTTAGGACATCATTTCGAAGTATAGGTTAGGAGAAAGTAGACCTAAGAACGAGGGTTTATTGGAGCATACGAGAAGTGATGGACTATATATCTTTTAGCAGTCTATTTTCACACCCAAATTGTAGATTGCTTGCTAAAAAGATGAGTCTATGATGTAAGAGTGTAGACAATGATTGGCATTCTTCACTACCTCTGTACTATATCAAGTCGAGAACTCAACTATTTTCAGCATATTCTCCACCTTCAGCGTAGTTACCCTCGTCCTGATAATTGCCCCCTTCATCATAGTTTCCATTCTCAGCATAACCCTCTTCCGCATACTGTCCAGCGTTTTCACCATTTTCAACATATTCTCCATTCTCATCATATTCTCCATCTCCAACATAGTCGCCGTTTTCATCATATTGGCCGTTCTCATAGTTGTCATTTTCCTCAGGCCCGTAATCATCCGCATCGATATTTTCAGGTGGAATTTCTAGATCTTGATAATAGTCCTCCGTATCCACATAGTCCTGTCCCTCCTCCAAAACAGACCGAGCAAGAAGCTCTTCCCGAGCGAAGAGGCTCAGCTCTACATCTGACATGAATGCAACCTGGCCGTCACACAAACCTCCATCACTGGAGGCATGGACATTATCCACGCCTATATGGCGGAAAATGCGACCCCGTCTAGTCAGATCATGCTGGAGAAGCCTGTTGATGGGCAGACACCGAGCCGGAGTATATCTTGAACTCTTTTCGCAACGATCGACCAGTCCGGGGACTTTAGTCATATCGTCAAGGAACTTACGATTCCCGCAGCACTTGGCCTCCCACCAAAGGTCGCTGTCAGCCACAGCGGAGATGGTTCTCAACCGTTCCCCCCGCGACAGACCCTCCGCTGACTGGAGTAGCGTCGCCCACAACTCTTCCCAGGTGCCGAAATAGTCTCCCACGATACATGCACGAAGGCAGGAAGAGAGCATTTGTGGCCGAAGCCGAGCGAGCGTCTCATACGTTGAGTACTTGGCAACTTCTGGGAACCAAATATTATATGGCAAATGCGACCGGGGGATCCACTTGGTCAAGGCGAGAACGTCATCACTCATAATATGTCTCGCGAAGATCGCACGCTGAATAGCACGGTTCCACTCATCTTCAAACTCCCATTTCTCGTTCATGGGGAAACTTTCCATCTGAGTTTCCCACCACATGGCGAAGATCGGCTGATGATAAATGCCGCGTAGGATACAATAAGGCTCTTTTGGGATCATCACGGGTCGGCGTAGACGCGCGTATCGGTCTACATTCCCTTCGTATGCAGCTAGGAGGATCAAGAAATCTTTGTTGATTCCTGGGAGATCGTAGGGCAATGGCGCAGTCGCAAGCTCGGCTGCATCGTGAAGCGGCCAAGGGGCTTCCTGGTCTTCCAAGTCTAGACCGCAATCCTCGGTGATATTGAAATAATTAGACAAGGGATGACTTTCCGCATTATGGTCTGTTTTTTCTTGGTTCTCGGTAAGCGTCTGGTGCCGTTGGCGGAATTGTAGGGATGAATAGACAGCTGTATCACCGTTCAATGGAGCGGGCCTGGGTTGGTATACATTCACCGATCGAGTATAATCATCCATGATCGAGTACCGATGCGGTTGGCCCATGATTGTCTGGTAGATGAGGTGGCTACCCCAATTTTCCTCTCTAGAGTTTATATCACGAGCCTCCTCGGCAATATGTACTTCAGGGAGTACGTTTAGTGAACAGTATAGGGCGTGATACCCTGCAACTGCACAGGCACGGGCAGCCTGGTAGGCCATACTTGGATATTTCTTGACGAGTGCTCCCAAGGTCTCTTCGGAGGGGACGTCAGGGTGCCAAATGCAGTATGGGACCTCCTCAGGCTTGCCAAAAACGTCCATTTCCGGGATGATGTCGCTCATGATGTCGCGTGCATTTAATGCGCGGGTGAATTCAGGTAACACTCCGCGTAGCTTCCTGCCATACCCAGGATTGTGTCGAATACCGCGAATGACACAGCGCCATGCAACCTCCTCACCCAGACCGTCGGGGATGCTCTCTCCCCGAATAGCAGCATCTAGTGACTCTGGGGTGTTATAATCAAACAGCTCGAGCCGTTCGGTGACGTCAGCGAGGAACTCAGGATCTGCGTAGTCCTCGGTATATTCTGGCTCTTCCAAACCTTCTTGTTCTTGTGGCTCTCTAAGCTCCTCTGCCTCCACCGGGTCGTACCCCCCTTCTTGCTCTCCCTCTTCTTGGTATCCCTCCCCTCCCTCCCCTTCTACCTCTTCATACCCTTCATTCTCTGCATTGCCTTCTGCCTCTTCTACTTCTCCTGGCTCTTGCTCTTCTAATTCTTGTTCTTCTGGCTCTTGTCCATCCTGAGCGATTGGCAAGTCTTGTGACGCTTGGGAAGGAGTCCTACGATATCGCGGTGTTCTTCGTTGCCTTTTGCGCTTTCGTGGCTTTCGTGGCCTGCGTGGCGCCCGCGTAGCGTTTGGGAGCCGTGGATATACCATTTGTAGGTATGTTCCGAGTTAGAAATAGGATATACATACTGGAGACAAATAGATAGTGCTTCTGGCTTTTATACATATATTGACACCCCATATTCCTTGCCGAATATAGCAAGACATCTGGGTTAATCCGGGATATGAACAAAGTATTTACGAGTGTGGCTACAATAACAGTGAAGATTGAATGGTACCCATTAAGGGAATTTTAGGGTTGATCATGTCAGTCGGGAAGTACCGTGTCTACATGCAGATCAACATCGCAAAGTGAATTTTAGGGATAAATTATTTAGGGCATTTGATAGACACGGATGAACCCAATGAATTTTTGTTTTCCCCCGTTTTCTTTTCCAACGTCCGAAAAAAATGTCCCATAGGAATGGGGCCAAATGATTTGTTGTTACTGTCGAGACCAGTCTAAACATGCGAACTAGTATAGTACCTCCTTATCATTGGTTGGACATATCATTGATAACTCCATCCCCCGTCTTTAGTATAGCATCGCCATGATTTAGCGTCTTTATCCTTGCATTATGTTGCTCAGCCATGCTCGGAACACGAGCAAATACTCCACATTGAAAATGTGACAGATTCTTGAATTGGAAGGTCGGAATTCCTTTCTTTCTTTCTTCCTCTGTTTCTTTTTAACTTTTCTCATGGCTTACTAGTATCTATCTTATTTCGTTTGCGCGCAAAACCTAGGAACTGTTTTCCGAGAGCTCCAACAAACATACAGAGCGTTGGTAACATAAGTACCATGCTTGGTAATGTTGGAATCTTACTGGTAGAAAATAGCTGTTGGTTAGTCGCTATGCTACTGGGATATAAATTACTGTGGGCCAGCGCGTAGCGATGAGGGGTTATTCTTTAGAATCCAGCCAAAATCAGCCTTGCGTTCGTTTCTCAATTTAAATTTAAATGAACTCCAGCGTCCCAGGGACTGACCTTGTCGGGAAATTCTGAGGCCAAGTCTCCAGTATACAAAATGTTGGTAGATTCGCCAACTTCAGCTATCAGCCTAGCTGCCCTCAGCGGCGCTGCGACACATACCTTTATTTTTCGACATGGGGAATGGGACCTTCACTCTCCCCGGATTCTTCTTTTCTATCTTATGCTCCTGGCAGTCTCATTTGCGATAGAGAAAAACGATGTCTTCAGTGCTTGGGAGGTATCTGTCCCATCTAATTTAGCGATTGAGATGGTCGGATGCCACATTTTGGGCCTATACAGCAATATACTGGTCTATCGGGGTTTCTTTCATCAGCTATCGCGATTCCCTGGGCCTTTTGTCGCGAGATTCTCGAATCTGTACAAGATGCTTTTGTGTATCAAAAAGTTCCATTTGTACGAGGAAACAGCACATCTTCACAGCCAGTATGGAGACTATGTGCGCGTAGGTGCGTCTATCATTTCGCTGTTATACACGCACCATTGTGAAAGGTGGCTAAGTATTTAACTTATAGGGCCCAACCAGCTCTCAGTTACGGACCCTGAAGCGATTCAGATTCTACATGGCCCCAAGGCAAAGGTGACGAAAGGAATATGGTACTCGAACATGGAGCCGCGGATATCCCTCTTCAATACTCGAAACAAAAAGGAACATGCGCAGAGACGGAAGGTATGGGATCAAGGATTCAGCTCTCGAGGTATGCATATATTAGATCTGTGAGACTGGATAATGCTAAGGATCTTCGCAGCACTACGCGACTACGAACCAAGGGTTTACCGGTACAAAGAGCAGCTTATAGATGCGATTGAACAGAGAATCGGCACACCGATGGATGCCACGAAATGGTTTAACTACTACAGCTTCGACATCATGGGAGACTTGTCGTTCGGAAAGTCGTTCAATATGCTGGTGGACGGGCAGGATGCCTCTATTCTTACCAAGCTACACGCAGACGTAACGGGTCTTACAGTATTGGGCCAAGTTCCGTGGATCCTTCCCTTCTTCAAAAGAATCCCTCTGTTGAACGCGGATTACCTGAAGCATTGGAATTGGATCTCGTCGCGGGTAGAAGAACGGATGAAGGTTTGTACTCGGAACCATAGGCCAGGGCCATAATATGCAGCGTTACTGACCAGTTGTGTAGAATATTCCAGATCGTCCGGATGTATTTTCCTGGATTCTCAAGGCATTCGAGAAAGGACCACAAACTGCGAAGCATCGCATGGATCTTGATGGTGATACCTATCTGGTTATTGTTGCTGGCAGGTATGCAGTCCCGGTGTTTTTGCTAATACCCAGAGCTTTGATTAACATGTTTCTCTAGTGATACCACAGCTGCGGCGCTGTCCTGTCTATTCTTCCATCTAGCCGACAACCCTTCGGTTTATAAAACGTTACAAGCGGAACTCGACGCACTGCCTTCCTTGTCGCATGAGCAACTACTTAATGTCAAGCTCCTGGACGCAGTGATCAACGAAGCCTTGCGACTTCACCCTGCAGTGCCATCGGGCCTCCAGCGCGTGGCTCCACCCGAAGGCCTTAAGATTGGCGACAACTATATCCCAGGCAATACTACCATCTGGATGCCCATGCACTCCGTGTTCCGGGGTAAGCCTCTGCTCTGAATTAAGTCATAATTACAATAATCTTACTAAGAGTGGTGTAGATGAGCGTTCTTTTGAACGCCCGAATGAGTTCGTACCAGAACGGTGGACTACAAAGCCCGAGCTTATCAAGAACTCATCTGCATTCTTTCCCTTCAGTCTCGGTACGTGTCGCGTATATAACGCAGTATGGCTATGGCCGCATGCTAACATTGCCACAGGACCATATTCGTGTGTCGGGAAGCAACTTGCCCTGATGGAAATCCGCTGTATCACTGCAGAGATACTCACCCGTTATGATATGTCCTTCGCTCCAGGTCAGACGACATCAGCCTATCTGGACGGCATCAGGGATACATTTACAACAGTGGCAGCGCCACTGCAAGTAGTATTCCAAAAGAGGGGGAAAGACCTTGAAGTGTAAGAAAGACTTTTATTAGCTTGGTCCTCCCCTCTATAGGAGTGCGAATGTATATACAGCCCAATGATATTTCACGATCTATTTATTATATCGAAGTGATGATATCAACCGTCAAGTAATGAATGACTTTGGCCATGGAAAAACAACCTTGGCCATTGGATATCCGTCAAAAAACACTAACCCATTGATCCACCTCTTCACAATCAACTTTGGTAGCCCACCACTGGTGTGACCGGATAGTATAACCTCCAAGGAAACATGTTTGGCTACGCCGTCCGGGCTCAATTTCCCCGGGCGCATTGCTGTGAAAACGTACGTGTCTTGATCCTGATCCCAGCCCTCTTCATCAACAAATACACCTCGATACGGGCTTCTAGACAGACATCCCAGGCGTAGTGAGCCAGGCGTATCCATAGCGTTGACGACTTTGGTGGCCATCCAACCTTTGTATCTATCCGAGAAGGGGAGATCAGCTCGACGCCTGTCGCGGGGTTCGTGGTCAACATAGTTGTTGAGGTCCTGCGCAAGCTGTTCATGCGCAGCTCCAGAATCCCCAGTTCCTAAGTAATTAGCCAGCCGCCGCAAACGCTTTTGTCTGTACGCTTTTGACCGAGAACTGCCGCACCTCTTGGGCTTGGGAAATGTGGCATCGTCAATAGCCCGTCCCAACCGCCAAAGATGTCCCTTGGTGCGAATTCCATCTTTTGTCAATTCAACATCGAGAAAGCGACAGTGCTTAATGAAAGTAAGTTGTAGCCCTTTACCGGGCGTCTGGAATGTGCGCAGAGATCTGTTCCCCAGGAAACCAAATATATTATCCTGGAGATGTGACTTCCTTGTTTGGCGGTTCATGAGTATCTCTCCATTTAAGACGAACAAATACATCATGGACATACTCAAGCTGCTACCGGCTCTCTCCAGCTTAGTCGTATCCAGCCGCGTAGCATATCCGCAGCAATTGGCAATGATCGCAAGTCTATCCCATTCCCGGGAGATTTGTCGGTGTCCCACGTCCGAGTAAATACGTGGCGACATAGCTCTGCGTATGGTGAGATTCCCGTCATCACCGGGTTCCAGTAGCTCCTTGTTATACTTTACAGCTTTCTTCATCATTATCAGGCAGTCGTCGCGGTAGTAATCTTGACCTCGATACTCCTTGCAGAACTGGGTAACCTTCGTACGGAAATGAGCTGAGTTGATGGAGATTTCACCCGGAATGTCCCCAAGCTCAGAACACTCCCTCTTCAGCTTTAATATAGCCGAATCATGTACCTCATGCCGAATAAGCAGTCGCATAGAGGTCGAAGCGTGATAATCCTCTTGGAATGTCCAAGCTCGTTCCCACCACAAGTCCGACGTGATATGATTCAAAAGCGCCAGGATCTCGCGAGCCCTCTCCTCGCCCACAGAGCCGAATGTTTGATTACGATCGAGGATAAACTCCAAGGTCTCCAAATCACGCAGCGACTCAATCCGCACGGAGAGTAAAGCTATCGGGAACCGACTATGGCTGTAAACCGCTTCCATGGATTGCATTGCCACCTCCTTCTCCTCTGAATCGTCTTGATCAATGCATTGCTGATCAATCCAGAACCCCTCAATGCAATCTCCGACTTTCCTGCGACTTTCCACATACCGAGTCACTCTATCCAGAACCGTGTCTCGGACATTATTCTTCACCGGGGATCCGCCATCCCTAGGTTGAATTAAATATTTTCCAGTGGCACTTGAATCCCTAGGATCGTCCCACACATAAGAAACAGCCACATAATTTTCGCAAGCAGTGGCATCGATACAATGGCGCACGAGGACCTTTGCATCGTCGCGACCGCGTTTACGCGTCAAATCAAGACACTCCAATTTGCGGACCCACTCCTTGGATCGGGGCTTAAACCCCGCATTCTTTGCTATATCCATTAGGATAGACGCGATGGGCTTGTTGATTCGATGCTGTATGGACTCCAGGGAGTCGGCGATATCTCCCATGATTGAATTTCAATTTGAAATTGAGTGACTAATGGTGTTAGAAGTGCAGTCGTTCGGTAGATATAGCTTCCGACGCGAGGCTGTTCTCAATGCTGATTTGACAGCGCGTTATCCTTCGCGTTCTGCATGAACTTGACCGGTTGACTCTGACCACTCTGCCAAATTTGATATATTTGAATATACACAGCAAAACAGTAGTCTATGTATGGGTATAACATCAGATTAACATACTTTCCCCGCTTCGATTCGATGAGCTCGCACGATGTCTGCCGTATCCGACATTGCCAGCACGGTTGTCTCTCACCCCCATCGCACTTTACCCGCCGCACATTACATGCCTTGCATGCAAAGGGGTCGACTTTGCGAGGACGGGGTTGGTAATCCTGGTAGTGACTCGGACATGATTGTAATTTGTGATCGATGACCAGGATAAAGACCAGGTTTCTTCGGCTATGATGTTAAGAAGCCGCGGCATTATGTACGCCGAGAAGCCCTAATTACCATATTGATTCGCACATGTACATCCTCATTCTGATATGGAGAGTTAAGGCAGAGTTTGAGGAACAGGCTTTATCTCGATAAGATAACACCAGTTGCTACTCCTTCAATCCTAGACAGGTGAGTTCTCTTCATTGTGATTACCGGTATCGCATTTGTTGACAGCATGAGCGGTGGCTTGTTGAATATCGGTCTACCGTGGATTGCTTCTTTGGTTCGTGTGTGGTTGTTGGTTTATTTGGTTGAGTCCATAGTGATCGTTAGCACAGTGTATACAGCATTTACTATCATGTAAGTGGTAAGTAGCATACTAAAACATTTATCAGCCCAAGGAATACAATATTTACCGTACTTTAAGCTGTCTCATCAACTACGCTAAACAAATAATGGGGAGCTGATAAGGAGTACAACGGCATTTTTGAAGCAACCGCATAACACAATGTAAACTAAGAAACAAACATAGCCCCAACAAGCACAATAAAACTGAACGTTCTGCGCAATTCCCTCCACATAGCGTTTCATACATCAATTCTTGTTCACACAATCCATAAAGTCCAAGACCATACATCTGGAGTATCATTTGCCGACGTCTTCAGGTTGGTCGCCACTTTTATTATTTCTCTTTAACTCGGCTTCACGCAACAATTCCTTCGAATATCCCCTCGCTACGTCGAAAGCCGTGTTTGAGAACAAATCCTGGAGGGTGAGATCTACCTTCCCTGTAGCAAGTAATAACTTGACAACATCACTTCTGTCCCGGGTTGCGGCATGCCATAGTGGCGTCTGCTGGAGCCTGTCCTTGGTGTTGATTCCATCGAGTCCAGCGTTAAGCAGTAGTTCCACAATGTCCTTTGACCCCCTATGACAGGCGCAACACAGTGGTGTCTCCCCAGATACGCCAGTGAGACCCAGGTTGACTCGTTTAGTCTCAAGTAACAGTTTTACCCCTTCAATATACTTATGACGTATGGCATAAATCAACGGCTGCAGTAGAGTTCTGCAGTCTTCAAACGGATGTATCTTTTCAGAGTCCATGAGGAGCTTCATAACTGATTCATTTCGAGCCTCGATTGCACGCATCAGTGGTTTATCATACCACTCGCCGCGGTAAGTCACATCCAGGTTTGGATATTTCAGCAAAATCCGTAGCATGTCCTCATTCATCGTCATTACGGCAAAGTGAAATAGTGACTCGTGTTGAAATAGTGACTCGTATTGATATAGTGACCAGTGTTGATATAGCGACTCGTGTTGATATAGCGACTTGTATTGATCGAGCCTGATATTCACGTCCACCTGTCCATGCTTCAGTAGTAACTCCAGCACGCCGACATGGCTCCTCCTCAGGACTTTGTATAATACCACCGACAGGGTAGAATCATCCACATTCAACGTATCGCCCCTTTCCAGAAGCAGCTTTGTCAAGAACGTATTGCCTTTCACTGCAGCTCCACGCAATGCCGTTCTGCGAGGGAAAGCCGTGTATATGATTGTGGGTTTATGTTTCAGTATCTTATTCGCTGTAGTAATCAATCCTGCAGATACTGACATCTCCCACATCCTTGACATGCCCTCCCGCGTAGGGTCGAGCCTAGAAAGTTTCCAATGATTGATATGGGACTTTGTAAGTCTTTCTAGTATAAGCGCTTTGGATTCGTCAAATATAGCATCGTCCAACATTCTACGCTTATAGAGGTATGGTCGAAGCGTCAGATATAAGTACCGGTTCGTTCGAAGAAATGGGATGATGTCACACAGCCACTCAAAACAGTCTGCTATCTGTAGGATCAACTCCCCGGGCAGCTGTTTGAAGAGCGATAATCGTGGAGTTGAGGGTGAGGATGAGTCAAGGCTTTCGTCAATATCTGATCCACCACTAGGGAGGGTGTTGGGCTTGGATTGAGCCATAATGAATAAAGTCAATTGGGTAAATGGTGTTGAGGATTTTCTTTGCTCAGAGGGCCTCATTCAAGAATCAATAACAATGGTGAGATGGCCGCTGCTCATTCAGACGGGAGCAAGTCAATCTTTATGTGTTGAATTTTTTGAACTTTTGCATATGAGACATCCTCCCAAAGAATATGGAATCTTTTTGTTATTTCCGCTAATTCCCTGCCCCTTGCAAAAAATGGGGGTAAGCAGGCCAGGGCTTACAACCCTTTGTGTGTCATGAGACCATGCATATGAAACATATCAATAAATGCACAATGGCCACTCGTCACAAAGGGCGTCAGCAATTCCAGTCAACTGAATGTCCTCATCCAAGCATTTGATTCTATTTACCGTCACGCAAGAGAGGTTACTGGCGGTAGATGGCATATCCCGTTGAATCAAACTTCCATATAACAATGCCGAAAAGGTAATAGGTAAAAAAAGACCAAGTACATTTGTGCCTAGTCAGCTATCAAAGGAACAGTTCTTTGTTGTGTGTGTACTGGATAATATGTGGTTTGTTTCACCCTTCATGGAACAGGCTAGAAAGAAAGATATAGGGGTCATGCAGCTGCAATGACCCGATTACAGAGGACACCGGAGTTTACGAAAAAGCTCAAGCGTAAACATCGACCTCGAAGGTAGGCCGCGTAGATACATTTTGAGGCCCCTGAGGTATGATGATCATTTAATATGTTGGTCCTTTAAGCCACCGATTGATGGCGGCGATGGACACCAGCAAAGAGAATCCTTATTGTCCACCCCATTCAATACACCTGACAATGCAAAAGCCCTTGTCTACCAGGCGCTGCCAGACTATATATTTGACCTAGCACTAGAAGTTTATCATCCAATAACGCATCTTCTATGATTTGGTAGCTGAAAACACAAACTTTCAGGCCGGAATCATGTCTGAAGGTATTGTGATCGATGAGTTTCCTCATTATCGAATCGTCGATTTTTATATCAACGATGCAGCTGCAAACCTTACCATCATGTGCGGTGGCAACTTGTTCAAAGTCGATGTGCAGGCGATAGACCTTAAAGACACCGAGTTCGAAACAGGATACCAATATTGGCTGGAGATGCTTACTACACTGAGTTTGTGCATCTATCCAAAGCCTAATACAGTTGAAAGACAGGCTATGGTTCTTGAATTCTCCAAGTGGCTGCTTAGACCATGTCTATCTTTTGTGGAGCAAGAGGCGCAAGATATGAAGAATAAAAGCATCAGTTTAGAAGACTACGCGTTCCCAACAGCGTGGTCCCTGAAGCTGATGGCATTTAATGACTGCATGTTTTTTCTACGCCCTGAAAAGATTTTCGACTGTGCACTACGCACAGTATCGGTCCCGCTAACTGGTATCCGGACTGCAGTCAGGCGAATTAGGGCAACCACGGTTTTCAGCGAGGGCCTAGATGGAGACCGGGACCCTGGCTGCGACATTCCTAGACATGTAAAGTTCGGTCAATTTGATTTATTTTTCAAGCCTGTCAAGACGCCCCAGGGGTTCAAGAGGGAGGTGACACTTCTACACGATATCCAAACATTCAACCTTCCTGTACGGGTTCCCAAGCTACACTCAATCGTGCTATCGGAGGCCGGGGATAAAGCACTTGGAATTTTATTACAATGGTTACCATTTGGGTCCAACACGCTCTTAAGCCAAAAAGGGGAAGAGGCGAAGAGGCTCCATGACAAATGGGAGAGCCAGGTAGGGGAGATTTTGGAGCATCTCCATCAAAAAAGTATCATATGGGGCGATGTGAGTCCAAGTAATATTGTTATTGACTGGAACGACGATGCTTGGATACTTGATTTTGCCGGAGGCGTTGATGAGGATTTTGTGGACAAACAATTGGCTGGGACACCAGGGGGGGACTTGGGCGGTATAGAAAAAGTCTTTCGAAGCTGGCTACCTGATAGATTTAGTTGATAGATGGATTGAAGGTACGGCTCAGTCATGTTTAGTAGGACATCGCGTTGGGGGTTTGGCTCTCTTGCTATGATATGTTAAAAGCAATAGAATTGTACCATGATTTGTCAACAAATCTTCGGCAGGTTCCATGTCTGACATTTGCTGACTGTGATTAACGTACGGAACCAGGTTGATTTGAAACTTCCTGCCCTCGACCGGTCCGCCTCAGAGGACGTTAGCATTTAAATGTTTCTGCTGGGATGATGTGGACTTTGTAGTCTGCTCGAATAAAGCATGACAGCCTGATAGTCCAGTTAAAAGTCAGACAATGCGATGAGTCTGATGACCCAATTGGTATTAGCTATATCTATTTCGAGCAAGAGTATCGTACTTTGAAAGACTACCAACATGTTAGGTCGACAGACCGGCAATTCCTGCTCGATAACACCACAAAGCACCTCACAACCCCAAGAGCACCCTTCACTCCTACTGCCATTAGAAGAAAACAGGATTGAGCTGGATGTCCTTCGCAACCTCTTCTCCACTCTTATTCCACATTGACAATATCAGTTTATGGCCGGATACTCTCCCCTTGTACCTGGGCCACTAGTCAGCAAGAAGACAATCAAGGAAGAATAGAGCTTTCGATACCAATAGTATGTGGTGTCTTTCTCGTTGTACAAAAACTCAATTTCTTTCTCGCCATCACCATTGTGCGACACCTTGCTAATAGTCCCATTGTTGCTGGAATTCGCTTTGATTCTTCCACTTCCGTCTTTCGACCATTGAAGAATCACAGATACTCTATCTCCGGGCTGAATGTTGTCCCGGAAGATGACGGAGAAAATCTCGTCCGAGGCATAGGGAGAGTAGTTTAACTTTCCGAGGAAGATGATCATTTTGGAGTACTGGCGGGGAGGTCTAGTAGGTTGGGTCTACTGTATCAACTGTAAAATGGATGTGGCTGATGGGAATACGCGGACTCTTTATGTTTGTATAAGCCATATATCCCCATTCAGACTGGGAATGGAATCTTCAAAATAGGGCAATTCAACGTGTTTCGCCTAGATGGCAATTCTCCATTGACTGCTGACAAGATATGCTGACTCGAGCTATTAAGCTTATTACAAGATGCTTGCCAGGCCGTTTAGATTGTTACGGCCCATGTAATTGTTTCCTAGTTAAGGTTGTGCTAGATGAGGCATTGTAAATGCAACTTCAAACTCGGAACCACATATCAGGAAGATGGAAATTAACCGGTGTACAGGAGGGCTATGACAGAGTTGAGCGAGAAGCATCCACATTTAGCCGGGAGTCTACTCCCGATTGCCCCCAAGAAACCAGTGTTCTAACTTAAATGGCGATGACATACGCTAGATCCATCAAGAGACATCCTCCTTATTGGCAATGCGGTGGGTATCAGAATGTTTGTCTACCCAGGCCTTGATAGCCCTAATCGCCGCGCGTTTGTCCCCGTGGTCGTAGTGAGCAGCCTTGAAGCCGTAGATAAGACCATGAACGCCCAGTAACAATAGCCTATCAGCATACCGCTCTTGCCCAGTCGCCAATGTCCAGCTCAAGACTTTCCCAAATTTCATCTCTTCCATGGCTTGACGTAACTCCGTATAGCTATAGTTTTTGTTTTCGATACAGTTCCCGAATTCAAACTGCAAGTTATAGTAGCCATCCGACATGACTCGCGTATTTTGCCGAGAAGATACTGTTCAAACCCGGCATGCACAACCTTTACTCTGCGATTCAGGCTCGTTGTTTCCCGATTGTTTATCTCGCAGGGCTGGTCAATATATGCGCCACCGGGTTTATAGAATCGATAAAAGACCCGTACACCTGCGGGCGCAAGTATCTGTCTTGTCAATGTTGGTGCACAGGGTACGCCGTGACTGCCGAACCAAATAAGACCATCTGTATATCTCTTGGGCACCATCAAAGAACCATTTGGTACATAAACGGGTTAAGTTTCCTATTTAAATAACTTGGTAAAAGTGCGAATTGAAGTCCGACTACATAGTGATGAAGAAATAAGGGAGATGTTAGAAATCTTACATGAGTCTTAAATAATTCAAGATCTAGGTTTCATAGTATAAAGTTTTGGAAGTATGTATTGCAGACATCATTCCCCGTGAGTGCATCTCATAATAGCATATAACATGGTTCCGTATTCATCAAGATTCTCCAGCCACTGGTCTACTCTAGCACGCCTTCTCATAATCCCACTTTCACCTAAATCAGCAGGAGTAGGCCAGAGTTCGTCAATGGTTAAACCTCCTTCCATCCATTCCGCCATATGAATGTTATACTCCCTCTCCCATTCGTATCGAGATCCTGCCTGCCATAACAACTTGTTTGCTGGAGCTGGTAGTCCATGCAATTCCGTCCCAAGGAAGGTCGGAAGGCCCTCCTGCGTAGAAAGCACGCTATCAAATAAATACATAACAAACAAAGTCCGTCGCTTGGCCTCTGTGACAATCCACTCTTCCCACCTGGGGCGCGCTCGCCGTTGATCAGCGGCACAGAGAAGACCGTGACGAGCGGAAGCACAAGCAAGCTCCTGCAGATTGGTCATGATAGCGCGGAAGTGATCATCACAAGATTGACCCAGCCAAAAGAAAAGAACCATTGCGTAGATCAGGTACGCTTGAAACCCGGCAAAGAGAGCCTCCCCATTATATCTGTCCCGCAAGTCATATAATGCATGCATCTCCCGTTGTAAAACGAACACTGCGGCGTGTTTGCTTCCTGGCAGTTGGTTGGAGCATATTCGGACCAGGCTCAAGCATGTAGTGAGTGGTGATCCTGCGGGTTGTGCCATCAGCTGTTTCGGGTGAATGAACGGTAGGGTACCGCGACCTTTCACCGCGACGGCCGAATATGACTTCAGAGTGCTATATATGAAGGAGCTCACACCGTGGGGGTATTCCTTGACTGTCTGTCCTGGTATAGGTATGTAGGCTTGAATCCAGCGGTTTTTGATATCATCGGAATTGATAGGACAAACTAAATCTAGGGCTGAGAAATCGATCTCATCCAGTTCATTTGATATACTTCGGGACATAACAATCTGTGGATTGGGTATCGGCATAGTGCTCGATGTATCTGCACTTGTTGGATTCACTGGGAAGCTTCCTGGCTCGTTTGTGCCACTTATGGCCGGTATCCCCGGCTCAGCACTCGTCAATGACGAATTTGAGATCGAAAATGGGCTAGGAGGTGCCTCCAAGCCTGTCCTGTTCGGCCCTTCAGAGACATCTGGGTGTTGATAAGAACATGGCAGCCCGCGTTGTGTACATCGTGTACAGTGTTCATTGCCAGGTCTACGGTCGCACTTGGCTTTCGCAGTCGCACACTGCTGACAGGCCTTTTGTCGCGATGTGGAATATCTTGAGGCCCTCATCATTCATTATGGACATGGAATTTTTTTTTCTCGGTTTTGTTTCTCAGATGAGAAAAGAAGAATAAGCAAATTATTCAATGCTGACTCATCAGTTGGCTCAACTCCGCGGGGTTCGGAACTCCGAGATTAGGTTTTGCGCAGGTCCCATGACATCAATTTCTATATATTCAAAACGAAACTCCTATCCAAATGTTCACTCCTAGGGGTGAATAAATTAGGCAATATGGGATTCAGAATTAGATTCTATTGCTTTATTACCACCATATCCATTTTGCAGACTAGAAAGAAATAGTTGTTATAGTTATTCTTTCAAGTGTGATAGTAATATCTGAAATAGGCGAGCATATTACCCTCTTAATGCACCAATTTGCCCTTAGCTCTAGCCCTGAGGCTAATCTTCTGTTTTTGCGCCGGTTTCAAGATCTTGCCACCAGCCTGTTAGCATTGCTTGTGGAAGGGAACAGGCAGAAAATTTACCTGGAAGGAACAGAGTAGATTCTCATCGACGCTCATCATCGCCCCAGCATTATCAAACTCTCCACAGTAATTAGGCGCACTGAACAAGGTTACCAGTTTCCGACTAGCGAAGAATTCATATCCATCTTCCACGCATTGATGTGCGCGACAGATCAGGTCGATGTCATGTTTTTGAACAAACCGGTGGACAACATCTGGACCAAATGTGAAGGAGACACCACGATCATTTTCACCCCACCCGGTGAGGTCCTTTTCCGGATCTGCCCAAAGAAGGTCGCAAAGTAAACCGGAGTCGGGGATCTATTGTAGCCAACGGAAAGCCTTTTATTAGTATCATTCAACCTATGTCAAGACAAGGACATAATTTACATCTGTGGGGCGCATAATCCGACGTATCTGCTCCAGCGAATTCAAATCAGGACTAAGGCCTCCGTGCATGCACAGAATCTTGTCTTCCAATATGGCAGCAACGGGGAGGCAGTTGAAGCAGTCCATGAAGGTCTTCCAGAGTTTGATATTATATCGTCGCTTGCATTCATCGTAGAAACCGTAGATCCGATTTACTGAAGCGCATTCATGGTTGCCGCGCAGGATAAAGAAACCTTCCGGATATTTGATCTTGTACGCCAGTAAAAGACAGATACATTCAACTGACTGCTTACCACGGTCCACGTAATCGCCCAAGAAAAGGTAATTGGATTCTGGTGGATAGCCGCCATATTTGAACAGGCTCAAAAGATCGTAGTACTGGCCATGCACATCGCCGCAAATCTGGTCGTCAATGTATTATTAGCGTTGAGTATCAATGGTTTCCTCACGATAGTCATAGAATCAACGCGGCTCGCTGGTTTACCTTGATGGGAGCCTCAAGTTCAAGAAATATTGGCTGTGACATGAAGACTTCACGCGCCTTATGGCAGAGATATTGGATGTCGGACTCGGGCAATTTGACATGTTGACCGGGTCGGCTGCCTCTCACCTCTAACAGTTTATCAATGATAGAGTCTAAATCAATGTTGGTCGGACAAGCCATCGGGTGAATCTATTTGAAATCACCGTTTCATTAATGTGGGCTAAATCTGTTTCGCAAGAAAGAACAAGGAGATCAAACATGTATGCTTAAACGGTAAGCAGGCTCGCGCCATGTTCTTTGTAAGTAAAATCGTGGGGAGGTCTAAAACAGACCCCTGATTGGCCTAGTATCTTTCAAAACGCTAGGACTATTGTCAATTCTGCCAAGTCTGAATGTATAGGGCTAGACTCGGAGTTGAGGATTGGACTCGCCCCTTATGCCCCACAATCGTCGGTACTCGGCCCGTGGGAATACCTTGATCTAACCCATCGAAAGGCTGATACTATCTATTGGAATGGGGATCATTGCAGACCAAATATTTTCTGGTTTATTATTGTCTAGTGTAGCTATTCGACTATTTTCTTCTCATGTTCATTTGGGTTGCTCTGCGCATTTGAATAAGCTGTCCTGGCAACTAGTCAATACTGGTACTATCTCTATTGTGGCCACTAGTGTGTGAGCTTTATGAAGACTGCTCCTATCGTTCCACTTATATCACAATTGATGAAACGTATAAAACAACCAGCTGATATAAACGCGAGTTATTTGCCATGGTTGTCGCAACTGAGGCCAAGTCTATTCGAACAGTGGAAAGATGGATCCAAGGTTTGATGGACTGCAAGCCACTATCAGAGGATGATGTCCAAAGACTTTGCAACCAGGTAGGCCATCACTGCCTGTCCACTCTGGCTCACCACGGGGCGGTATTTCATTGATCGCACTTTCAGTTTAGGCAAAAGAGGTGATACAAGATGAATCGAATGTACAGACCGTCGTAAGTATAGAAGTACCCGGGCTCTGTGCATTACACCATATAATTAATGAAATAATACCACTTGCAGAAATGCCCCGTCACTGTGTGTGGAGATATACATGGCCAATATCACGATCTGATAGAGTTGTTCCGTATCGGCGGACCGTGTCCAGACACGAATTATCTATTCATGGGCAAGTTAGCCCCTGCACAGATGATTCAATTTTTCTATCCAAGCACATCACTGATGTGTTTCTCCCATTTTTCTCAGGAGACTATGTGGACCGTGGCTACCACTCCGTTGAATCCGTCTCGCTCCTACTGGCACTCAAAATCCGATACCCTAAACGAATCACAATACTCCGCGGAAACCACGAATCTAGGCAGATAACACAAGTATATGGGTTCTACGACGAATGTCTCCGTAAGTATGGGAGCGCAAAGGCTTGGACGTGCTTCACTGACCTTTTCGATTACCTGCCTATTACGGCTTTAATCGAAAATCGGATTTTCTGTCTACACGGAGGATTGAGTCCATCGATAGACAGCGTGAATGATGTCCGCAAAATCGATCGTGTGCAGGAGCCTCCTCATGAGGGCCCCATGTGCGACCTCCTCTGGAGTGATCCTGATGAACGGATAGGTTGGGGACTCTCTCCCCGTGGAGCCGGGTATACGTTTGGACATGATATTTCGGAGGCGTTTAATCATAACAACGGTTTAGCCCTCGTGGCTAGAGCACATCAGATGGTGATGGATGGATTTCTCTGGTCCCATGATCGACATGTGGTGACAATCTTTTCTGGTAGGGGTTGCCGGTCACCTTTGGAAGGAATAGATGCTAATGCTGGCTTTTATCCATAGCCCCGAATTATTGTTACCGGTGCGGGAACCAAGCCGCGATTATGGAAGTCGATGACCATATGAACTATACGCTGTAGGTTCCCTTATCCTCCCTATCGTGAATCGGCTAACGGGTGAACTTAATAGTTTACAGTTTGAGCCTTCCCCCAGAACTGGTGAACCTACCATACGAAGACAGACACCGGACTACTTTTTGTAAACCTAGATTGAATCGGATATGGAACGCATATCATTTTCTCATTGTGTCAATTTTAGTACCGGGAAACTGTATAATAGAGAATTTTCTACATGATATTCAAAAAATATATGTTAATTTCTGCACACTATACGAGTTAGATGGCTCAAAGTCCCAAGTCCTAAGTGTTATAGGGTGCATGAGGCTCGCAATTTGATTTCACCGTGTATTATATAAGTTGCAAGTTTTGTGCCCTAATTGTAATCCATGATTGAAGTCATTGTTATGAGAACACACCATGATTAGAGATGCTGCGATATTGGGTCAAGAAACCTATGCCTAAGGACTTTCACTATGTGACGAAGGGTAGTCAAAGTAGATTTACTTAAATGGTTAATTACTCCAATAGATTGAATTATGATCTATAATATCCAACCTTCAAACAGCATCATGACAATGAAAGTTATCGCAATATTAACAGTAAAACTACATACATCTGAAGAGTCTTCATTGTTCCTAGGAGCGTTCCAGCCCCTGAATAGCCTCATCAAGAGTTATCACCTTCAAGCCCATCTTTGGTAAAAGCATATCAAGCATCACATTCGAAAAGGCGTCATTCTGGTCAACCGGCAACTCCAATACATTATCCCTGATCACATACACGTCGTAATCCAGATCAAACAGCCGATAGGCAGTGGCCATCACAACACCGGAAAGGCTTAGCCCCGACTACAATGGTCGTTAGCAGATTGATAACTCGGTAACAGGTGTTACGTACAATGATAACGGTCTTGATCGCTTGAGCTGCGAGGATTTGCTCGAGACAATTGCCAGTGGTAGCCGACCATCTGGTCTTTTGAAGAACCAGGTCTTTCTCATCTAGCTCAAACTGTTCATCAATCTGTACTTCCCGGGAGCCGTTTGCGAACTCGCCGTACGGAGCGATGAGATTGGCAAATGGTGAGTTTGGCTGAACTTCAGGCTGGCCGCTGTTGAATGACAGAGTGGAGAAGACGGTCAGTGGCCGAGGTGTCCTCTTATGCACGGCGTGGTTCCATCTAGAACAGTTGGCAATCAATGACTTGCCCTCAGGGGTGTCTTTCACAGCGCCAATGAGGACTGACATCCAGTCCAGGTTGAGGACTGCATAGTTTTTGCCAAAGTCAACAGGAGTATTGAACACGGAGCCCATTATTATGGAGTATTAGAGATGACGAGTGATCCTTGGAGAGCAAGAAGGGGTATAACTCAAGAGAAATGTAGATGCTGCCTTTAAATGGGGACATTTTTACTGTGCCGGAGCTGAGAAATATGCTGTTGGCTCAGCTCCGAACTCCGCCGGAACTCAGTCAAAAATCCGTTCACAAATTGCCACAGTGATGCTATATCTATCACTCGACTCCGGTTACATCAATTCTGTCCATCTAATCCATAAAATTCACCGACTCGAGGTATTAGTCATTGTATACAATTATTTTACCCGTCATGTCTTCTGAAGATGGCAGAAGCCTCGTTGCGTCTGATAATACAACACAGACACAACCGGCTCCTGCAGTTGAGCCACCTCACAGTATATTTGATAAAAGACAGAAATGGCTGATCATTATCATTGTTTCCACAGCCGCAACCTGTAAGCCCTAAGCCTAGGACATCATCATTCTGGTGAACTGACAACTGAACAGTCTCGGGGTTCGCGTCGAACATATATTTCCCGGCACTATCGACAATTGCAAATGACCTGGATGTCTCTCTGGAACTTGTCAACCTTACCGTTACCTCATACCTTATTTTCCAGGGTCTGGCACCTAGTCTCTGGGGCCCAGTCTCCGATGTTAAGGGCCGGCGAACAGCGTACATCTGCACATTTGTGGTGTTTCTGGGAGCATGTATTGGTCTTGCAGAGACAAAGAATTATGCGACACTAATTGTTTTGCGATGCCTTCAGAGTACAGGCAGTGCTAGTACGATTGCCATCGGATCAGGTGTAATTGGAGACATCACTACGCGTGCCGAACGCGGAGGGTATATGGGAATCTTCCAAGCCGGGCTTCTTGTCCCTGTCGCTGTGGGACCGGTAATAGGAGGAGGCATTGCTGGGTCATTAGGCTGGAAGGCGATATTCTGGTTCCTCACCATCTACAGCGGCGCATTTCTCTGTTTGTTGATCCTTTTGCTACCAGAAACCCTTCGATCTATGGTCGGCAATGGGTCACACACCCCTTCAAATCCCGTCACGAAATACCCTCTCATTGTATACCAAAGGTCCACCAAAGTTCAATGGCAACAGACTGCGGATCAGGACCATATAGCAGCTAAGAAGCGCATTGATCTTCTGGGTCCGCTGCGTATGCTGCTGAGCAATCATGCTGCGCCGATTATTATCTTCCTTGCAGTTTATTATGCCGTTTGGCAGATGAGCATCACCGCCATGTCCTCTCTTTTCAAAGACCGTTACGGTCTGACCGAGATTCAAATTGGGTTGACGTTCATTGCTAATGGAGTGGGATCAATGGTGGGAACATTGATCACCGGGAAAATTCTGGACGCCGACTACCGCCGCGTAAAAGTGAAATATGAGGAATCTTTCGACAATGAACAGGGTAATGAGAGCACCGAGGCCAGCCGAGAACAAGGATTTCCACTTGAAAAGGCCCGCCTTCGACTTGTACCCATATTCTCAGTTCTCCAATGCCTATCGATTATGCTGTTCGGGTGGACGATCCAATATCCTGACAGAGTACACATTGCGGTTCCCATCGTGTCCACCTTCATCACTGGTTGGACAGCTGTCTCCACGCAATCTCTCATCATGACCTATTTGGTCGACGTGTTTCCCGATAGAAGTGCGGCAGCGAGTGCTAGTCTCAACCTTGCGAGATGTTTGTTTGCCGCTGGCGGCACCAGCTTCATAATGCCGATGATCAATGGCGTCGGGGTTGGGGTGGCGTTCACCATTTGTGTGGCTGTACAACTTGTGTCATTGATAGGTCCCTTGATCCAATGGAAGTTCGCGGCTGGATGGAGGAGAAAGGAGAGAGAGGAAGCTGCGAGGAGGGCCGATGTGAAGGTCTAAAAGGTGAGATGCGTTGTGGGGGAGCGTTCTCACACACACTCGTGATCATATATTGCTTTATTGCTGCTTTCTCCTGTCTAATGCCCTGGGCTAAACATCATAGTCGCGTTCTCCGAGCCCTATATTCTGTTATGGACAATGAAGCATTAACCATAGTTGGCCCGGATAGAGCTTTAGCTAGACTCTTAATAGATTTAATTTACCTTTTGCTACATTTTGAAGTCGTAGATTCCACATCATTTCGATTTCATACTTTCAATTCTGTGCGACAAAATTATACAGGCATTCAAAGTCTAATAGGTCGGGGTCCGTAGCCAGATCTCAAGGATACCTCACCAACGAAAGCCCCGCGAGAGTCTCTCCTAAGCCGGCGCCTAGTGACGCTGAAGAGATAATCCTCAGCACGCCGGGCTTCTTGGCCAGCGGGTGCATCACCAACCACACTGATTATTTTACTACCAATCACGCAGGCCTCTGCAATCTCCTGGACAAACAAAAAATGCTCGCGCTTACTCATGCCGAACCCAAGAGCCACAGGTGTATTGTTAGACCAAGCGTGAATCCGATCCACACGTTGGGGAAGGTCGGGGCTGAGTTTATCAGTGGACCCGGTAACGCCCATTCGTGAAACCACATAGATAAATGAGTTGGCGATATGGCATAGAGCTTTAATGCGAGAAGCAGACGACACTGGGGAAATAACAGGGACGTACGAAAGACTACACCCATTGTTCAGATAGTGCTTCTTTTCCGAGTAATTCTGATAACACTTTCTGTTCTACTTACCTATACTGTTCGCATAGGTTCCTGAAACAGACTGACTCTTCAAAAGGGAGGTCGGGTATCACAAAGCCACTCACACCTGCGTTCTTAGAGACCTTCATCAAACGCTGCCCCCCATAGTGTATGAATGAATTATAGTATCCAAGTAGAAGAATCGGTGCCCTGAGCCCATGTGCTTTGCTCTCGTGGACGATGTCGATCACAGTCGATATCGTAACCCCATTAGCTAAGGGAATTGAATTGGCCTTTTGGATGACAACACCATCCGCAGTTGGGTCTGTAAAGGGTACGCCTAGTTCAATAATATCTAAGAAGGGAGGAGGAATTCAGTTAGCTAAGGAAGGCACTTTTGGTCTTGCCACGTACCGGCACCGCCATCTTCCAATCCAAGGAGAATGTCTACCGTCTTTTCAATAGTGGGATACCCAGCAGTGATGTAAGCTACCAAAGCCGCGCGCTTCTGATTTTTGGCTCTAGTGAAGGCCCCCCTGATTTGCTCCATAATGGGGATGAGATACCCGCCAGTTGTTTGGTGCAGGAAGGCTATACACAGAGACGAGGACACCAGATCGATACTATATTTGTTAGTGGTGTATCTCTTGACGATAGAGCTAACATCAAATCCGAGTCAAACACACCATGCTCCTATCTCACTTTCATATCATTTTCCAAACTTTGGCACTTCACAGACCGGAGTGCGGCGATACATTGACAGATAAAACTAACGCCAAAACCACATTTTAGGGTTCTACCGCTTGTAACAGAAATACCACGTGGATATCCAAGAACCAGGTCCTACCGGATGTGGGATATGATGCAGTTGAAAGTACGGTTTTATGCAGTATTGTGCCACGGGCGATATCCTGAGAGTTATAGGGCAGGTTTAACGCCCCGAACGGGCTTATTGAATAGAGGTGGTACAACTGAGCCCAAGGACTGAACCATTGTTTACCATGGTAGGTAGGAAAAGCTGGCTATTCCCTGAATATAGCATTGAATTGATGTAAATGACCGGTTCAAATATGGTCATAACAGGTTTTCAGTGAACCACAATATTCTTTCGCCAATGATTGAGGCGGGCCTGAGCGGACTAGAGTCTAGCTACTTAAGAAACGTATATTCACACAAGCCAAAGTAAAGCCGAAGGTCTGGTATGTGTGCAGACTATACAGATTGTGTGCTCGCTACACACCCTTGCTAACCCAGCCTATCAAGATGGCCTTGAATGTGGGTGTCTGATCATAATGTAACCACGACAAGTGGGAGTACCGCCAAAGGTGGAAAGGTCAATTGTGGACCGCTCAATATCCTTCCAATAGACTTTGAAATCCAACCCACACGTCGAGAACGTAGATCGTACATAGTACCTTCACAACCTTTGTCTACCTGTTGATTTTCCCAAGGTAAAGGCTCGATGGTACACCCGCGGCCCTGCTGCTCAATATGCGTGCAAATTCCCCAAAGGGCGCTACACATTTGCCAGAGTTTTAATTGACTAAAGCCAGATTCTCCTCTTTGGTGCAAGATAGTTGGAGGCAATCTCTCGCGCCAGTTATTAGACCTAGTGTCTGGCTGCCATTTTGTTCAAAACCAATCTCTCAGGAAACGGCCAAACTAATGTTGTCCAGGAACAACTTCTATCTACCAGCCAGATCCTGCAATTTCTGCACATATCGAGCAGTATAAATCTTTTTCACGCGTTTCTTGAAAATCCGGTCTCGGGATCAAATGAACGACCGAATACGACACGTAAAGGCATTTGGTCACGTACTTTTACGGATAGGCCGTCGAAGAAGATGACTAACTAGACATATAACAGGAAGCCTATGAGACTGGTTGAAATCTATCAATGCCCTTTGAATATGCATATATGTTAACTATATACGGGCCAGCTGAATCTCGGTTGGTACGTAGTTTATAAGAGCAAACTGTCAAGATTGTTGATTTATTAAAAGTAACGTATAATATATGGACAATACAATTAGGAAATAGAAAAGCTCAAAACCATGATGATCTATATAAGCTAAAACTAGAGGAACTATAGTCATATCTCAGCCAGAACCCTCTGACCAACAAAATATTCAGCAGTATGACGACCGTCATTGGCTGAAGTCCGCGGTAGCCCTTTCATCAGGTGATGTCCCAAATAAGAAGGGGACCATTTTATATTTGGTAGGGTCCCATTCTTTCCATGTTTGCCCTGCTCTCCTACTTCTCCCGCCCTTTCACACTCTTACACATAAACTCTTGATTAGATCTGTCTTTGACTCTTTGTATCTCATCCACGATGCCTGACCCAGCAGAATTACCCTTGGAACTGTACGGCGCCGTACTGGATTTGGCCCTGGAGTCCGATTCTCAGCATCTCTGTGGCCTCGCCCTTCTCAACCGGAAATGGCATATGGCAATACTGGATCGTATCTACCGCAAATGGACCTTTAATGGTGCACGGCATTCCTTTATGACGCTTTGGAAGTTTGTCCGCACAATACTCAGCAATCCTGGTATTGCTGCACTGGTGCGAACTTTAGATATTGGCAACTGGGGCTTTTACCCCCACGACAGTCAGCCAGACAGTCATTTCCAACTAATTCCAGACGAAGAAAAATTAGTCCACAATGCTATCCAGGACGCAGGACTTAATGATCTGGGAGAAAATATCCTTGCAAGTCTTTCGAAGCGAGATCGTCGGCCTTTAATCGTACTGCTCTTGGCATCTCTTCCAAACCTTCTAACTCTTTATGCACATGTACCTCCATCTGACCCGATTCTGGGAGCCTTTATGGAAAGAATACTCGAGCGTCTGGTCTCTGACAAGTCGTCATGCCCACTGGTGGAGCTCAAGGAGCTGTATTTATTTCCAGAGGTTCCTCCACTTGAACCAGCTCCAGATGCAGATGACAGATTATGTTTGAAGCTTGACCACCTATGGCCAGCCTTTTATCTAACGAGTCTGCGAACTTTGTCGCTTTTTGACCTTGATCCGCACAAAGCAGCTGAGTACCTAGGCCACCATGCTGCTGTTTCTCATGTAGAAAATCTCTATTTAGTCGGGTACTGGGGCTCTGTGTTTACGCAGCCCAATATCCAAGCTCTATTAACTCTGTTGGAGAGATTAAAGCGCCTCTTCCTGCATCTATATGAACGTGTCTTTCTCTCCGAGGTCTCAAACTCCGACATCTGGGACTGCCTTCGAAAACACAAAGACAGTCTCCAGAACCTTGATATCTACCGGAATGGGTCGGTACACAGCCATGGAATCGGACACTTTGGTTCCTTTAGCGATGTTTCACTCATGTCTCTTGGTGTACAGGCTAAAATGCTCCTGGGTGAAGGTTCTCCGTTCCGCTTGCATGAAACGCTGCCACCAACAATACAAGCTCTTACATTATATGGTTCAGTGGGATACAATGTTGTCCCTGATCTATCGGAACAAATTGAAGAGCTATTGGAGGCACAGGTCCCAGATTTGAAGTCAATCACACCCGAGCTGGAAGCCGTGAGTTATGATGATGGAAAGTTAATGGAGCGATATCAACAGTTAAAAGACACTTGCGCCAAGAAAGGAATCAATCTCTCGTTGGAAAGTGGCAGCCTTCTGCCTAAGGGTGGGAGCTGCAGAGAACTATGGACAGAAACATTTTACATGCGAGATGACGGAGGGAAACGATACATGGCAGCTCTATATATGCCAAAGAGGCTTCGAGACACCGAAGAGCTTCTTCTCAAGTCGTTGGAAGCGGCAGAAGCCGATCGCGACGATCAAATCTCAGATAGCGAAGATGAATACGGTCCTTTCACCGGCGGAACCCTGAAGGTTCACACGGTCCCCTTCATCGACCACCGCAACAGAACGGCATACATGGTTTTTCAAAACCTGGAGCCTTTTCCACTGCCACCCCTGTATTCCTTCGCAATGTACTTCACTGATCCAGCTGCCACACCTGAGAATACTAATGATATGGTGGACTTATATCAGCAGCTGACATCGGACTACGGAGGCGGCGGTTTTGATATTCGGTTTGACATGTACTTCCTTCCATCAGCTACCCACGAGGATTGCATTTCCCACTATAGGAGTGAGAAAGCCACAAGGGGAAGCTACCTAGATCAAGTACGGATGTTTGAACAATGTGATCGTGATGAAGTCCATCCACTTGCAAAAACAGGCCAGGTGCCGGGCATGGTTGACAGGTATCACGTCGCAAACCAGGTGCTTTACATCTGCTCGGAGACGAATTGGCGTGTTGAGCAGATGCTATGCGTTCTCAAGTTTAATGAGCTGCCCGATGCAAATACAGACACTACACCGGCGTTTCGGGCCGTCAATTGCCCAATGTCGACGCATAGCCCATCATATGATTTTGCAACCAGCGAATACCCCGTAGAAGGTGACATGTTCGTGATGGCGCACTGGGATAGGGAGTGTTGGCTTGGAGTCTGGCAAAAAGCGACGAGTCGGGGATGGACGGGGTGGTAGTCGCCTTTAAGGAAATCCGCATCGGACAGTTTCCCGGATTACACCATCAAGAGCCCGAAGGCTTTACCGCTGTAGGGGGAGATAGGGCCTTGGCCCTCCGTGGGGTAAAAGAATTCCATGAGCTGCGCAACTAGTTCAATGGTGGTCGAATGTGTAAGGGAGGTTTGGGAGTAACTTTGCAGCGGGAAAGGGGGGTTCAGATCAACAATTTCCGTAAAGAACACTGATAATCTAAGATAGATATTCAAACCACATGATCTATCTACGATGTGGGATATCTTGTGAGGATAGAATAGTTAGGTTGTGTCATCCCTTTATCCGCGTAGGTCTCCAGAAGTGTTTGTTTTCTTGACAAAGTCTTATCAGCTCATTAAGGGCAGCACGAAACAAGTATTTGGTGCCAGATAGATCACATCCTGCTCTATTACCTAGCTATGTACGTTATCGGATCGGCAAGCTACCACGCGGTGGATATTAATACCATGAAACGCCTACTCAGGACGGTGAACCTCATCTCCGGTGTCAAGGGGCGGGCATCTTATCCCTTGCCCTTCCTTGCATACCAACATAGGTGAGGAGTGGATCTCAACGTAGATAAAAGATACATACACTGCTTAAAAAGGAACGCGACCCTCGGAATATTATAGAAACCAAGACATCATGGGCCCTACAGAGCCAAAATCCGTCACGTCTACGAAGGATGCCCAGGACGCCGCCAGTTGCAAGGATGCTCCGACAGGTACATCTGATGAACAGCCCCAAACACCATACAGTGTGCTGTCTGAGCGCGAACGAATATTTACGATATGCATCAGCTCCATGACGACTTTTTTAACCCCTGTAGCGGCCAATATGTACCTAACTGCTCTTGGACCTTTAGCGAGGGACATGCATGTGTCCGACTACAAGATTAGTTTAACAATAACTATTTTCAAAGTGAGCCTAATAGTACAACCCCTTTAAAGACCGTCGCAGCTGACACAATCAGATCGTTGAAGCCATTGCACCCTTGTTACCGGCCGGTTACTCTGATCGGAATGGCCGTCGACCACTTGTTCTGGCCTCAATATCCATATACTTCGCCAGTAACATTGGACTAGCACTCCAGGATAATTATGCAGCTCTGTTCGTCTTGCGATGCCTACAAGCGTTTGGGAGCAGTAGTCTGTCGCCTCTTTCATTTGCCACCGTTGCCGATCTGGTTCCTCGGGCAGAGCGAGGCAGATATATGTTCTATTCCATGCTTGGGATGACTGTCGGTCCGGCGATAGGTCCAATACTTGGAGGAGTCCTGACGCAATATCTCGGGTGGCGCAGTATCTTTTGGTTCCTCACTATATCCGCCGGCGTACTCATCTGCGCAATACTCCTCTTCCTACGCGAGACATGTCGAGCTGTAGTCGGCAACGGCAGTGTGCCGCCGCAATCTTGGAACAGGACTATACTGCAAATCATCCGCCCAAACAACCAAGCCCTATCTCAGCACGAGTCCCAGGCAACGGCTACCAGACCGCGACTAGGAATCATTGCTACACTGCTGATTGTTTTGGAGAGGCATGTCTCCCTTCTTGCTATCAGCAGCGCGGTATCCTTCGGCGGCACAACAGCAATCCTAACCACACTCCCAATCCTATTGGAAAGGAAATACGGTCTGAATTCACTACAAATAGGCCTGTGCTTCCTTACCTTCACACTTGGCGCGATCGCATGTCGCTGGAATACCGGAATCTTGGTGGACCGGAACTACAAGCGACACGCGCGTATGATCGGAGCAAATCTACAATCCAACCAAGAACTACCGGTCGATCAACGCCTATTTCCCATTGAAAAAGTGCGGTTGGAATTGACATTACCGTTTCTCTACCTCGCATGTCTGAGCATTATAGCTTACGGTTGGCTTATGGAGTTCGATGTACACCTCGCCGCTCCCTTGATTGTGTTGTTTGTGTTAGGCAATGCATCAAGCGGTACTATCAACTGCATCAATAACTTGGCGGTTGATTTGAACCCCCATCGTCCGGCTGCGACGATTGCCTCTATGAATACTGCCAAACACCTGACGGCTGCAGGGGCTGTTGCGGCGGCAGTCCCGTTGATCGATGCCATCGGGATTGGCTGGACGGCCACCTTGGTCGCAGCTTTATGCGGCCTTGTTTCGCTAACTTTGTGGGTGTTGTATGCGAAGGGGCAAGGATGGAGACAGAAGGGGGTCTCAGAGCAGGACTGAGCGTTGGATTTCACTGCAATAGAGTTAATTTCAGAAACTTAATATCCATCTATCACTAGACCTTGGTAGTCTGCAAATTATATTGGTGATTCAATTCTGAGTCTGACTCTTATTATTTACATATGGTAGTTAACTATCTCGGACCTCACATCATACCAGCCCAATCCCACGCCTTGCGCGAGGTTTCTGCCATCCCAACGCACGGATTACATAGCTGGACATCTGCAGGCAATGGGTCGTCTTCGGGCAGTGAGAAATATTGCTCCTCGATTTTCTTCCTCATTGGCTTGCCGGAAATAGTTGACGGGATCTGTTCGTCATCGCGCAAGATGCGCATAAGCGTTGGTAGTTTGTATCGTTGGATCTTGTCCTGGAGGTCTGACCGAATCTGCAACAAACGCACAGGAGACTTAGTAATGGTCGGCCGGACCAAGACAGCAATTTGACGCTGATAGTTCAATGTTGTTGGAACAACATATGCTTCCGATATATATGGAAGCTCGAGGAGACGCGCTTCAACTTCATGGATAGGTACTCGGAGACCGTGGAATCGGATGACTACTTCTCGTTAGCATGCACCCAAAGTATACCTAGCTGGTTTGGTGTAAAGGTTAAATCCTACAATCAGTAGAAGATCGTCCATCGATCACATATTGGTCCCCGACCAGATGGCCGAAATCACCAGATTTGTAGTACCCTTCTTCATCGAAGACAGCTCGGGTTGCGGCTTCCTCGCCAAGATAACTAGGGAATACGTCAGGATCTGATTGGTAGGTAAACAATGGATGAGGCGTGCATACTGTGTAAACATTGTGTCGCTTTTGAGTAAAATCTCTCCATGATCCCCTTCGGAGAGTTTTACTTCAACCCCGCGACAGGGCTTCCCGATACACCTCTGACGGGGTGGTCAGTAAGCGTAGATCCCACTCAGTCTTGCAGCATGAACTTACCTCCAGGGCCGGATCACTGCCATCAGTCGTCTCAGTAGCAGCAGTCACTTCAGTGGAGCTGTACATGTTTCGCAGCGGGTGGCCGAGGAGTTGGTTCCAAAATTCCATAACTTTCGGCCAAGTCACTCCGCCAGAGACAACGACCCTTCGTAGCACACGAGCACCTTCGATATAACGATTGCGCTGCTCACCTGGAAGCCTATCAAGATTCTCTTGGAAATATCTCATGAGAGCGGCAAATGTTATCGGTGGCGCAGTAAACAGAGTCACTTGGCCTTTAGCAAATGATTCCCATATCGCACCCGGCGTGTCTTCTATGACTTCGATACGTGCACCAGCTGTGACCTGCAAAATTAGCCGCATGCCCACTCCGACCCAGTTAGGTGGTCAGTAGGCTAATACGACATGATCACTAGGGACTTCTGGCAGGTTGGCATACCAAACACATCTAGGACGCACCACCCCCTTTGGAGGTCCCGTTGTCCCAGATGTAAAGATAAGAAGCCCTGGACTCTTCGGATCCAGGGTCATTGCCGGGTCAATCTGAATATGCGGCGAAGGTGTCATAGGGGGGTTGTTGGTTGTAACCTGAATGGTAGCAGCGGGTTCACCGAACTTGGCATTCCCGGCATAGTATTCCTGAATTTGGGATTCCAGGTCCTGGTAATGGGGTGAAACAAGGATACACGATGCATTGGTTATGGATGCAAGATGGCATATTTCCTCTGGGGTCAGACTGCTGGCTTTGTATCAATCCCGAAAGTCAGCATTTTATGCAATTGTCTAGCTACCGGGCTGACTCTTACCTATCGGAGCAAAGGCTCCTCCACAGGCTAGTATAGCCAATGCAGCTACTAGGTAGTCGTAGTTTCCAGGCGCCAAAACAATCATATACGGTCTTTTCGAGTCTATTCTTCCATGTGAGTCAAACATCGAGGCCGGCACTGCATGTCGGATACGTTGGCGCATGTACAGCACATCAGTCAAGAGATTGAAATAGTTGGCTTCCACGCCACTTTAGGATCGGAAACAAGGACATGGTCAAGGTGTTCATTGAAGAACCGCAGTAGGTGGTGGAAGAAGGGCTCATTGGGTAGTTGCTCAATGATTGGAGCCATGGTGGATGGATGGTCGATGAACATCCCACGTTAGGTCAGGATACAAACATCGGTGTTCCTTTGTACTCAAATTGTCAGCTATTTAACTAGGTGACAGGATTTGTGGGAAAGGGCCAGAGTGCGCAATATCCCTAGCATGCCATCACAGTTCCTCGATGATTTTGCCAAGACTTGCAACGCTATAGGGGCTGTACGTCGTGTGAAAGACCTGTGGTAAGCGCGATTAAAGGTAAATTGTCTATTCGGGGATCAATGTAAGGACATATCGCAATTTCTATCGTACCTTCCCACGCAAGTTTCAAAAAGGTCGGGTTCATCATAACAATAGATATCTTTATCCTTTACAATTGGCGCGGATTGTGTCAGGGCCCCCTTACTCGGCATACCATCAACTATTTTATTATCTACCGCATAATACGGTGAAAGGTGCGTTTGTGGCTTATCAGTTACATTACCATAATGGAGAACTAGACAGTTCAATTTGAAGCATCATTCGATACGTTGTAGATACTGACAGACTGATTTTACACCACAATTGGTTATCCGAACTCGACCGAATTAATAATGTTTGGCTAGATACACAGGAACGCAAGGGGATGCAGGCAGAGTGAGATTCCCCAGATATGACAGAGGGATAATATTGCTAGCCAAGAGGAGTATCCAGCATAACTGGACCAAAGTTCTTGCAGGGACACGTCATCATCTCGTGCCTTGCTGTTGGGGAATGTACTATCGTAAATCCACGGCTCCATTTTCCTGCACAAAATTAGGGTTGGCCTTTTGAGGGCGCTTTTTCATTATTCTGTAAATATGGAAATCCAGCATGATTGGATATACACACATACGTAGTCGTCATTCTTACATTGTAAAATGTATTTGCCCTACATAGTACCTATCTTTGAGCATATATAGCGCACTTTGAAAACACCCCTCATAATTCCTTCCATTGGTCAATACGAGAAATATAGAATTAAACCCCGTCATATAAGCCACAGAAGAATAGCGAAGATATCTGAAATGGAATTTTTCCATTAATCCACCAGAATGGAAAGTGCTAAAGCTAGTGAAATGAAGATCATTACACGATGCATCCACATAAAGTAAATAGCCGTGCGGACCTATCTTGGAAGCGATCAATTTTGCATGTCTATAGCTACGTAGAACTCATTCCACCACAAATGGACAACCCAAGCAATGCTAGCAAGCAATTGTAAATAGAGTATCAAAACTCAAACTCTAGTCCAGTGTTAGACATCCGATCTTTGTACAACTTGTCGAAAGTATCATTCTGTGCCACGGTGAACTGCTCTCTCCAGGAGCCGATCTTTCCTTTCCGATAGAACTGACCGGCCTCCTTAACATCGCTCATGCCAGTGAACTTGTCGCCCTTCATTTGAGAAAAGCTGGCTTTGGCGGTGATGGCATCCAGTGCATCATCGCTCAGCTTGATATCGAGAAACTGTGCGATATTCTTAATCCCGGTCCGGGTATCCTTCAAGAGATCCTCGTACTGGAGGAACAGGATGTTCTTCTCATTCCTTCTCTACCACCAGCTGAGGACATGGTCAAACCAATCCCCACGGTGGCACTTCCCGTTCATAAACATATTGAGCCAGTGATCCCAACTTCCCGAGTACCAACCACTCCAGCTCTTTTGCCGGTCGAAGTGATAGCAGGAGGTGCACACATCCTTTGGGTTTCGCGCGATATAGATGTATCTGCATGGAGTTTGGCTAGGGTCACCTCCAAGGGCCATATCGTATGGCATGTGGGATACAAAGATCCGTGGGTCCTTCGCTTCACGGATCTCCTCCTCTCCCCTCTCGTAAAGCCACCCGCTTTCCAGCCAGTGATAGCAATCCCGCAGACTCTTGCCTTCGGCCCCGGTCAGCAACACCAGGATATACGACAGCCACGTAGACCCGGGCCTCGGCCATGACACAAAGCAGATATCGGTGTTTCTCAGGGGCAGAGAGCGGGTCATCTTGTACCGCTCCAGGCCGATGAATGGCGGCATTACTCTTCCATCGTGAAGGCGGAACTTGTACCCATGTTCTCCGACTCAGATTCCTTCTGCGGACTCCCCGTGCTCCTCGTCACCATACTCGGCGATTTCATGGTCCTTCTCAGAGCACAAAATAGGCTCTGGGTGCTTGGCCCCTTGAGGATCGGTCTTGGGCGTCAATGTCATTGTAGGGTTCACGCACGTTCACGGTGTAAGAATAAAAGATGTATGACGGTTGGAAGGGTATCAAGAGTTATGTTATTCCGAACCTGACTGAGTACCGACGACAATCATATTCATATACGTTTAGAAACAACCGAGAAGGCTATATTTTAACACCATTTTCAGCAAACACTGACGTCAGTGCGCATGTATTCACCTCCTTACATTGTACTTGATTCGGCTCGTTCAGTAGAAGATTTGCACACACATCAGACCGCCTATTTGTCCGTCTCAAATCCTCTAACACGCTGCGTCTGAGGTAGGAAAGAGGTCCTTGCATGGCTTAATCCATTCCCAGTGTTGCAGTGAAACCCAGTTTGTCAATGGCTAGGCTAGGCCTATCATGCTTGACAAAGGAATGATCTGCAATCCGGGGTGACTTATGACTGTAATTATCCGGACGTCAATCCGCCGATGCTACGAGAGAATCAAGGGATGCCAGCCACACCACCTTGATAATTACATCATAGATAAGAACACGGGTATCACCGTATCATTGATGTATTGTAAGGAGTTGAATCCTTCGTGCCTCTCCCCTTGCATTATATCAAACTCTTCCTGGGGTGCATCCGACTATACGAACTTAGTCTACATCCCTTGCAGCACCAGCAGAATAACTCGATGCTTAAGCCCACCTAGGTGACATGCACCCAGATCTTGACTGCATTTAAGCCATCAGTCTGCACTTGCTCATGGGATAGGGGCGCTCTGTGTCTAGCTGCCTCAAAGGTGAAACATGTGGAACTTTATAATAAGTATCATTGAAAGGTGAAATCATATCCAAAGAATACGTGAGCAAAGAACTAGGAGTAAGTAGAAAACCTGGAATTTTGCCTGCAAACTGAATCAGCATTCACATATTCATTTAATTGATTGCCTTGCTCTATTCTGGGATATTGTGCATTTTTGCTCAGTCACACGCTTTTCTCTCTTCAACGTGTTTTTTGATTAACCTAATGTAGACACGATGTAAAGACATACAACCCACTTTTCCATAGTCATAATCTGCGCAGATCTCATCCTAATTAGTCGTCGGTTGCATCTCCAGTTCATATCCTCAGGCCTAGCAGATTATGCAACACTTGAACCGACACCGTTAACATTAACGTCCGAGTCTGGCTCCAGATCCAATACTTGATGATCGTCAATCTCTGGGTCTCCGAAATCACGCCAAATCCGTGGAAAGGCAGGGTTGTAACCGAAGGCAATGGCGCCGGCACCTCTTAATCCAAAACTATCATCATTTGGTAGCCCTTGGCACATATGCAAAGGTAGAATGGCTTGTGCAAAGTTTTCTGTGTTGGCTGGCACTCTATTATAGCACTCTGGATGTGATTCTATAAAGAGACCAGACTCCACGGGATTCATAGCAGCAGTCTTGATGACAAGTACAGATTGATCTTGATGTATCCACGTATAGTCGGAATGTAGGATACATAAGTCAAAAAAGCTACGAGGAACTCACAAGTAAGAACATGAATAATGAAAGGTTATGAATGATGAGAGCAGGTGACATGTTGGCAGTGTTGCACCATCATTGTTTTGCAAATATTGTCCTGGCAATCAGACAAAGCCACAACCATTAACTATCCTTGTTGGATGATTCATACACCCTCAGCTTTGTTCCTTTGTAGCGATGGTCAGCCGGGTATACGTCACAGGTGTCGCTATGACATGGGGTAAATAAAGACAGTTGAAAGTCCATATTAATGACCATCGGTAGTGGAATATTGCAACCTCGGTTTGGGTGCATTCAATCAGTATTGATCAACACCAAAGGTAGATTTTCTACAGATCAGGCAAGGATGGAAGGAATCGAAGCACGGCCCAGCAACATGGATCATAAATTGCAGCGGAATAAATGGCAGACTTTTAGACTTGTCAGTGTTATTATAACTACAGTTGAAATACCAATGAGACGACATTCAGTAAAATGACTTCACTTCCATTTCTAAGCTTGTGATTCCATCGTAGGTGAGCATCGAACATGTTCCCGCTATCTTCATGATGGGCACTGTCAGACTGACTAGTATATATTCATCGTAACAAAAACGTTTCGACCGGCAACTTGCGAAAGTGTTTCAAAATTGTGCTAGTTTTGGGGGAGTCATGCTCTAGAATTCCATCGATATAAGCCAGACCGACAATTTTGTTGTATACTTGACTGCTGCTTTCATGCATGCTATGATCCTGTCGTAAGACAACTGGATTGACCATTCCGAGTACGCCGACTATAACTCGATCCTCTTCTTCGATTGCGCTGTCACTGATACCAAACGTGGTAGTGACTGGGTTTTGAAGGAAGAACACCGTCTTTCCGGCGAGCCTTCTCAAGAATTCTGATAGACTCTCTTCATCTACTCGCATCAGTCTTTCAGGGGGGTTGCCAACTCTTGGTCGGAAAAACGTTGCTAACTCTCTCAGATCCCTCGATAGCTCTGGAATGTCGTCTTCGCTAAGTCCGGTGAAGCTAGTAAAATTATTTGTACACTTGAGGCATGCTCGAAGGAATCGGTCTGGTATGGTCTCACGCCCCCAGACAAGGTTCCAAGCAGAGCTTGGATTGTCGTCCATTTTTAGAATGTCCGCAATTTGTGAGACGATGCCTGGTCTGTCGTACTTAAAGCGAAAGGCGATTTTGCAAGTCCCGAACGCCCATGCCCATACTTGTAGGGTTGACGAATCCTGCGTCAATTTGGGGACGTCGATGCGTCTGGACCAGGAAAACCTCCAGTTCATTTCGAGCCCGTCATTCGTTACCAATGCTATGTTGAAAGGAAGTGTTAGAGTCAAATCTGGCACCCAGGAAGGGATGCTAGTATCCTCGAGGCGATCTTCGCGCAGGGGGCACAGCCGTAGAATCATGAGTGAACCTTCTTGTTCGATATGAAACTTTGTTGTCTCATGCATGATTTGTTTTAAAGGCTTTCTATAATCCATGGGGTATGCGGCCTGTAGAGAAGGAAGAAGGCTATATAAAGCAAAAATCTTGTCTTTTGGGTCTGTGCATTCTCGCCGAACAGTTCGAGGAAGGAGGAGTATAAGATCTCTATCCTTGGGCTTGAATTGCCCCGCATCAAATGGAAATCCCTTGTCCAATGCTATCTCTCGGATCTCATTGTCAAGTTCTTGCAGTCGAGTCTCCAATTCCGCGTAGCTATTTTGCAATTGTGCGATCCCCCATCTCCTTGTAATGCCTCGTTTAACGCCGCTGATAGGATGTAACAGAACTCCCAACACGTATTTTGCGTATGTGCCCTGGAGCTCAGTATCGCCACAGATACATACTGAATCATTTTGAGCCAGCTGGAATTCTTGAAATGTCCACATTCGAGTCCAGTATGTTGCAATCAAAAAGTCCCTGGCGAACACCTTTGCATGCAGTACAAATGCCATTAACTCACATCTTGCCTTCAGCGAAATCTTGCTCTTCAGCGCCCTTAAAAGCCAGGACACAGCTTTCCAGGTTGGCTTTTTCGTGCCACGAGCTTCTATCCATTCAATAAGCCCTTCCACATTGCCACTTAGATTATCCAGGCTCACAATGGCGATGACAGAGCTGGCGCTGGCATATATTGCACCCATTAGGGGAACCTGAACGTTCTTTTCTTCGATACTTTCTTGATTGATGCAAACAAAATCCATCCACACAACACGGGCCTCCTCCGGACGACGAATCCTTCGAAGAACCTTTTCGACATTCAGTATGACTTCCAATGTACAGTCATCCACAAGAATCGTTCCTTTCTCTAAGACATTTCCCCAAACATAGGATACGGTTTCAAACTGCGGCGAATCATCGAGTGACGCAACCTGTAAGGTGCATTCGATCGGAGCTTCCGGCGTGCTTGCCGGAAGTAGTCTCAATAGTCGGATATCTCTCCTATCTGGAATGAGAGGATGTTTATCCAAGTGCTCCGGCATTTTGAGTAATCAGCACATCACTTTCAGTTGAAACAAAAGATTGAGAACTTGAAACGTGATTTTGTATTTCGAAGAGGTCAATAGCCACGTCAGTTCTCGGAGACTCCCAGCTCCCCCGTTTTTGCGCTAAGTTTTAATACTACCAATAATAATGAAGCGAGGGCTTGTTTGCTTTTCACGGCACTTTTGCCGCCAATAAGCTACTTCGGGGATGTTAAAGGCTACCTAGCTGTTGGTTTAGGGTTTCCGACTGTTGGTTTCTCGGCGTGGAGACAAGCAACTATATTTATCTTTGATTCGGCCCATCCACCTGCCCTGTGTACACTGTACACGCCTGGCGTTTTGTATTTATATGCGCTTGAACCTTCGCTAGTAGACACACAGGGAGATGCAATCGGTCTTTCAATGCTATCTCTGGTGGCCGACTACTCCAGCATTAGACCCCAAGTTTCACAATATGCCAACTTAGATCAGAGGGCAGAAGCAACTGGTTGCATTCACTACCGATTTGCCTGTTCTAAGATTCGTATTCAATTTACACGTATCTCAACCAAACAACACCGGCCACTACATGACTCTTCTTTTACCCATTTCAAGTACATACGACCACAGGGTGTGGAGAACAGGGCTTCCCGTCCACTCAGCCGTACTTAAGCCACATAGTCCGCACAGCTAATTGTCAACAAGTATTTTTCTGGAACGATCTTTAGATCGGGTGCCAGTGATGGGGGTGTTCTGTTTATATACGGTCGCCGGGAGTCGCCAATGTTTACTTGAAAGATAATTTCTTCTCAATGAACGGTGTGTTACAATCTGACTAGTTTTACTTCTGTATGGGAAAAGGAATATTATGCACGTTGCTCAATTATGTTAAAGTATGTTGAATGTAACTATCTATAATGCAAAATTAATCTGATTGGTGCCACCAACTTGATGTCTTAGTATATTCGGAACGACCTCACTCTAAAATACGGGCTTCCTACTAAACCGAGGGATCGGGCCTTCGTCACAGCTAAGAATATCGAGCATTTGCTACGCTGCCAATTTGATAAAGATAGCTATGATTATGAATATAAACAGGCCAGAGTTCAGACAGGGTCTTTTCGGCCCTCTTTGCCGGCTCTGGGCCCGAGCCGGTGCTATTGTTGAATCTAGTTCCTATTGAAATTTGAACAAGTGCCTTTTTTATAAGATTGGTTTTCACCTAGTAATCTTTAAAGGATGATATCTTACAGTATAAATCAGTACCTAACATTTAATGTTAGATAGAGTAACAGTAGGCTTATCAAAAGATGAGTGACAATTGATCCTGAATTTTTAAAAGGATGGTGTTACTGTGATTATGCTAAACTGTTGGTAATATTTAAGCCTTTCTCAATTCCCTAGTTTACATATTGAATCTGCAGCAGGCTAAAGAATCAGTTTTAAGAATATTATATTTTAATTTTCAATTTGTCTTCTTGATAACTGTACATGGTATTGCGGACAGTGTATTTAAAGGTATTTTATCTGTTGACGATTTTTAGCCAAGTGTTTACCAGTTGGAAGGAAAGTATAGTCTCTGCAATGGTCGGGTACTGTTAAAGAGCTTCTATTCGTTTATGTAGTTACTCTGAATGGGTCTCTATCAGACAAGGCTTGAATGTTTTCTGCTATACAATATAGGAATACAGCATTGGCTGATTGAGAGGACTTTCAGAACACTCTACAGATCTATAGTATAAACAAAATTGACTGTACAACTCTAACCTTAATTTATAATTTTCTGATATTAACTTTCCTCTAGCCACGGTATTTGAGGCTATATACAGCCAGGTACTTGACTATTCAAACTATAATATGTATTAAATATAACTTACATTACTAGATATATACACTCTATTGTACAATATAGAACCAGACTATAGGTATCGAGATATGGAACACAGTATAGTGTATTATCAAGACCTAAATATACTGAAATATATCGATACTGCCACTTTATCTGAAAGATTACTGTATTAATGAAACAGATTGCAGGTAAAAGCGGTAACCGACTGCAAGGGGGAAGCTTCCCGCTCATCCTTCCTCCGACGTTGCTCTGCGTTCACATCCAATCATGCCCTGATTTTCAAGTAATATATGCCCGGCTGTGATGAATCCTAGAGTCTTGACATGTATCGGAACTCGGTCATTCGCCCTACAACGATTCGCCGTACCTAAATTCCATCAAAGACGGCTATCCGACATGGGCAGCAAGCTTAGCGCAGTTACGAGTTCTCCGATCGGCGGGTCTGCCGCCGGGACGGGCTCGAAAGCGCCCGAGTCAGCTAAGTGCAGGTGTCTTCTGTCTTCATATTGCTAGTTGAATGGCCTATCTGTTGCTGACTCTGTCTTTCCAGGGCCGGATCCTCACAGATACACCGGTGGAAGATGGCTCAATCGCGACGAGCTCGAGCGCAATTCCCGCTACATTTGGTTTGATTTCTCGGCCTTGTGTGAAAGAGCTATTAGTCTATGCCCAGGGGCCACAAAAATCATCGAGTGTGAAAAGAAGGAGGGTGGATTCAACAGAGTGTTCATATTCAGAATGGACACAGGAATTCGTATCGTCGCAAGGTTGCCTACTCCCATTGCCGGGCCACCTGGGCTGGTAACCAATTCTGAGGTGGCGACAATGACATATCGTACGATTCTGAACTGGCTTTGAATATATTATATGGCACATGACTAACTACCTTGCCCCTAGTACGGTCTAAACTCAACCTTGCGATTCCGAACGTCCTGGAGTGGAACGACAGTTCCTCAAACCCAGTCGGCAACGAGTACATTGTGCAAGAGCATGTTGCGGGGGAGCAATTGCACCAGAGATGGGCTACAATGAACTCGGAGCAGCATATGTTGTGCACCAAGGCGCTTTCGTTAGCGATTCGAAAAATGGCAGCTCTGGACTTTCCCGCATATGGCAGTCTATACTTCTCGGATGCGCCGCTGCCATCGGAAAAAAAGGTCCCTTTTGAAGGAGGGTACTGTGTCGGACCTCATTGCAGTCCTGTTTACTGGAATTGCAACCCTGGTGAACTTGAGCTGTATGGCGGTTCCGGTCCAAATTGCGGTCCATGTAAGTATGAAAATTTTTTTTTCTTTTTTTTCCTACACCCCGAAAACGTCCCAGTACCACTTTCCTACCTTTTACTTTCTTTCTTTCTTTTATTCTTTTCCTTCAAATACAGTGCTCTCTATGCTTTGAGGATGACTGGCTAACGGAAAGCATTTGAATTAAGGGAGCAACCTCAGAAACTTTAGCTCTGGCTTAATAGATACTGGACGTGCTCGGATACCACGAGAGCAGTCCGTCAAGGAAGGTGTTCTCTCCTATCGAGGACAGGTTCATGAACATCAACAATTACTTCAAACGAGCAAAGATGTTCTCCAAAGGTTACTAGATGACAAGCGTATCCAAGACGCCGCTAGCCCTACTCTCCTGCACCCCGACTTTCACAAGAGGAACATCTACGTCTCGGCAGACGACCCCACGGTTATCTCCGGTCTCATAGACTGGCAAGCTGCAAGCATCGAGCCGGCATTCATATACGAAAACGAGACGCCAGACTTTGCAGCTCCCCCTGGCTCGGAAGACGAGGACACACTAGATGAGAAACCCGAAGCCCAGCGCGCGAAAGAACGCAAAGACGCCTCAATCTGCCACCAAACATACGACGTATGTATGAAAGGCCTTGTCCCAAAGCTCCGACCTGCCAGACTCCAAGACCCGACCTTATTCCGACTTTTCCATTACGCACACACCTCATGGAGAGATAGTGCTGCGGCTGTGCGGCAGGAGCTGATTGAGCTTTCACGTCAATGGCAAGAGCTCGGATTACAGGGCTCGTGTCCGTATGTACCGACAGAGGAAGAGTTGGCTCGGCATTCCAGGGACTATGAGGATTTCGAGACGGTGCAGAAGTTGAAGGTCTGGCTTATGAAGTCCTTGGATACGAATTCTGATGGGTGGGTTCCGAATGAGGCATGGGAGGCTGCGCGGGAGGCCCATCGGGCTGCGTATGAGCAGTGGATGGAGACGGCTAGGGAGGCGGAGCAGAGGAAGGACGGAAATATGACGATTGAGAAGGCGGATAAGTTATGGCCGTGGGATGCGAGGTGAATTTGTCTATTAGGCACTATTCTTTATTCGGGACATAAGGCGAGTCCACGTCTCTTCGCCCCTTATGGTGGATCCTTATTTTGTAGTGGGTTCCTCAGTAGTAGATTCCAATCCTCCAGCTATATTGGCTGTGTTGGTCAGCGTGGTGGTTGCCAGAGACTTAATAATGAGAGATGATGTATGTAACCAAATAGTCCATTTCGATAGTATTGACAATAGCTACAGCAGCGACTCTAGTTTAACACCCAAGCCTTTATAATTATACTAAAATATATTCGTACATTGTTAGACGTCAGCTTTAACAATCCTTATTTTATTCCCAGAGAGACCAACTACACATAACACGGGATCTATACCCTCATTCCTGAATATCGATCAAGACTCAACTTTGCCAGGACTTCCTCTGGACCGCCTTGCTCGTTGCTTTATGATCATGAGTCGACTGGGCCAGAAAGATCGGATCTGGGCTCGGAAGTGGTACATACAGTAGGAAGGCTTCCGAGACGACGAGAAGTTTGAATGAGGAACTCAACCAAGGACTATGAATGTTATATTTGATCAGAAGATAAAAGCTCGAACAGGTTTAAACAGTACAAGAAATTTATACATATGAACATGCACAATCCACTAATACTCACTAGTCGTGGTAAAGTCAAAGCTTAACTCCATAAGACCCGAACGTTTCTGTCTGGAAGGCTGAACCTCTCCACCACAGCGGAACCCTATATATTTTTAAATATTTATTTCTATTATAACCCCTTCAAGAGTAGATTGTAAAATATATATATAATCAGTATATATTGTTCTGTCTATTCTCTGTATACTTCTACTGAAGTAGATTCTGAAATAGATATTATATGATAAAGCTGATACTGGCCTTCTGCTATCTGTATTATTAGATATTTACTATATCTATCTTTTAGTGATTCTGTAGTGGCTTTCAATTTGAGGATGACATGATTTTGGGAGACACCATTGAAACTATCAGAGAGGGGGGCTGGCTAGAGGACATCCATATTTCCCTATACTGCGCCTACCTTACGCAAATCTGGCAGCAGTAAAAGATCACTGGAAGGTACATTCCTTCGGCCCCCTCACGGTCAAAAATATCCAGGAAGGATGGAATCACATCATCGCGAGAGAGAGTCAGCATCGAAAGCAATCCATCTACCCGTTTCAACATCTGGCTTTCCCTGTGGTGACTGGCCAAAATGATCATTGGCTCATGATCATCCTAGCAAGCCCAAGCCCGGATGGATTCCTACTGTACCGGATCATATTTCTCTTCTTCAACGCAGATCTGATACAGCAACAGATTGATAGCCAGGGAGAAGCAACTGCTTTTATGAATGACTTTGCCGCATAGATAACGGGACTGGCTGCGCAGATCAACCAGAACAGTATTAAGAAAATTATCAACAAAGCACTCAACCAGAAGAGAAAAAGTAGAGCAATATGTAAAATAGAGAAAACAGCTATTATATACTTTACTCCCAAGGCATATCAATCAGAGCAAGGTCCTTTTACATTTTAAAAATAACCTATTAAGCCCAAAGACTATATTAAGATCTTAGGCGTCCTAAGAGATGCAAGACTTAAATATAAAAAAACCTTTTTCAAAAGCAGCATCTAAGGGCCTTAAGGGAGCGATAGAGCTTCAATAATTGAGGAGTCTATCTCTATCAACCGCGCGGCAGCTTTTTTCATGAACAGTGACCCCTGTGGTGGACTACGCCTCTAATGCCTAGATGCACGCGTTCAAAGATAAGGCGATCGGGTTTACTCGGTAGGAGCCCCAACTAAAGGTGCATCCCAACCAGGATTACATGATTGCCATATTCTATCTTTTGTTCCTCTTACAGTCTATCCCGCTACCTATCACAATATGTCATCTCGCGTCCCAGCAACAACCGTGAGATGGCCAGTCCCATCGCCCGCGAGTATTTCACCATGGCAATCTAGAAAGGTAGCAGCAGCATCTTCGTCAACAAATTCAAACGCCTCGACAGCCTTATACTTGTGCCAAGACCCGCCAGAAAACTGGGTCTTTGCGAAAAGGTAGTCCGCATCCTTGGGTGTAATATCTCGCCAGAGGACATATTCCGAGACAGTAGGTTCACCGCGGACAGTGCCGCTCATCCTGTTAACACGAGTAACAAGCCATTCCTGGGAGTAGTCGTCACTCGTCGTGCTGCGCTCGTGAAACAACAAGGCACGAGTACGGTGGTGGTGATGGTGGCCATTAGGGCCGTTCTCCTCTTTCTTGCCGGCGCTACTGTTTGAAAGGCGTGCCACTTCCTGGGTTATACAACCCTGCTGGTCGAGCCGACAGAAGATATGAGCGCTTGCTGTAGCGCGGTACCCGGGATCCTGGAGCCCGGCGTGGACGAGGAATAGGTTAGGGAATGTGAGGCATGAGACATAGTCCCAGTCCGGCACTCGCACTCCGCCTGTCATTGTCTCTTGGCGTTTTTGGTTGTTCGATAGCTGAACATATCGTCGAACTGGAGAGCCATGCTCCTTGGCCTGTCTAGTCATGTTGGCATGCACGGTCTTGTACTCGTGTTCAAAAGTATCAATGTCCCAATCTTCGCTCTTGGTCACCGAGATAAACCATGTCACCTCGTGGTAGGTATCAAACTTGGTACTGGAGGTGGAGGTGAGGGCAAAGTCTCCGAGACCGACTTGCAGAGCGGTGACCAAGTCTTTGGGCTCACGAAGTTTCGCGAAGAATTCCTCTCGTTCCTTAACATGTTGAGGCTCCTGTGACCATAGTCGGAGCAGGTTTCCCGTCGTGATGGGATTCGTGGTTTCGCGGAAGACCCGCCGTCTTGCTTCAGCGTAGGAGGCAAGCGATAATTCTGCATTTGCTCCGTCTTTCAACACCCAGCGCAAGCTCTCTGCAAGATGAGCGGCATCCAGAATACCAGTCGTAAGTCCGAGTCCACCGACAGGGTTGTTAAGCTATAATATAGAATCAGTACGCCATACCAACGCTTTAGAACAAGGGTCCGTCCCGGGGTATAAAGCGTTAGTGAGGAGCATAAAGATTATGATAAACTTACATGCGCAGCATCTCCGGCCAACAAGGCATTGCCCTGGACAAAACGGGAGGCACAGCGCTGATGAACAACGTACGGCGCAATTGCTTGATACTCAATGCGGCTTGTATCGCCAGGGAGGAAGCGGCAAAGTCGCTCCTTGACCATTTTGATCGTGGCTTCGTCTAGAGTCTTCACCTTAGCTGTAGATGCTTCAGGGCAGCGAACTCCGGTAGCCAGACGCCAGCTTTTGCCCTTGCCTCGCTTGACAACGATGCCCCAGTCCACAGGATCGACCATGAAGTTTGCGGCTTTCCAACCAAACTCGCTAAGTCCATACTCGAAGTTCACGGCCACGAAAAGTAGCGATTCCCAGGTATAACCCTCGAGCTTGATGTTCAGGTTCCGCCGAACGGCGCTTCGGCCGCCGTCTGCTCCCACTAGATACCGGCATGTATATTCAAGCTGCTCTTGATTTCCAGATTCGGTTTCGATATAGTACTCGATGAACCCGTCACGCTGTTGAAAACTTCGGAGTGTGTGGTTGAAATTGATTTCAGCGTTACCGGTCTTCACAAGGGCGTCTAGGACAACTTGGCAGAATTCGGGCTGAGACAGCATCACGGCGTAGTAAGGGTTTTGTGGTGGTGGATCTATGCCCATGATGATCGTCCCGTCTTTGTCTCTCCAGTCGCACCCATCGTGGTTCTTCTCGCCGGCGGCAATGACGGCCTCTAGAATGCCGGCTTTTGAGAATTCCTCAAGAACGGCTGGGAAATACCTGGGATTTAGTCAGCGGAGAGGCCTAAGTGCACGGATGAAATCAGTGCGAATGAGTAATGAACTCACGCGACAGCCCTGGGAGATTGGTCAATGCCAGGCCCTGTCTCATGTAAGATGACCTTTATGCCTTGCTGGGCAAGACGAAGGGCAGTGAAGAGACCAACGGGACCTGCGCCTATAACGGCGACCGGCTTTGACTTGTCATCCTGCGGTTTCAACTGTGTGAGACCCGAACACGGGGGAGACACGGCAAGTGTCGATCGTGAGGGGGGGGGGACAAGGCATACCATCATAAGTGGAAGACCTACTCTTCAGCAGATAACTTGAAACAATTTGAGGAGCTGGATGGAGGAGAGATGCTGCATCTGCCCGTGTTTATACACACATCATCATTACGGCCAATAGGTGATACTTCGATATATATATTCTGTTTTCTTTACTGCTAGTAGGGTTGAAGCGGCACGGGATCGATGGTGTCCCTTATCCGGCATCGGAAAATCAGCAATGGGGTAGATTGTCTCTAATTCGAAGCGATACTTTTGATACTTTGGCCGTTCTCCAGCGATCCACTCTGTCCCGCCTCCGGATTGGCCAGATGGCTAGCGAGACCACATCTCTGCCTCCGCTCGAGACTCCACCACGCATTTCACGGACTCCGTGGTTTGCCGTGTCCTGCCCTAGTCCCATACGCACCAATCACCAATAACCGAGAGGGTTGGGGGATGTGATGGGGAAAGGGAACAATGGCTGGGGAACCCCGCAGGCGCCTCATTGTGGCTGGAGGTGATTTTGGCCAGGATTCAATTTCACACTCTCTCCACCCTGTCGAACCTCATGGGCAATCTTCACCAGAATACAACCATTGCATGAACCACCGCTCTATTTACCGATGGAGAGTGTCCAAGCGCCTCCAGACGAGACCGTCCCTAGCCCCCGACCTGTGGTGGAAGCGGGTCGCAGCCGTACAAGTCCCCGCCAAACGATCAAGGGCCATCGTGCCTGCTTTCAATGTAGACAGTATGTGAACCACACACCACCTGTTTGACCAATATGACCAATTCTCTTCTTTTGGCCACAGAAAAAAGACAAGATGTGAGTCGACGTGTCTATACAGGGGATGACGCCTCCCAGCGACCAGGCTCACTAGCTCCATTCAATTATTAGGCGATATGAGACAGCCAACTTGCGGACTGTGCGAGAGAACAGGCGGGTCCTGCAGCTTTCCTACCAAGAGAAAGACACCCGACATACGTCGACCAACCGCTAGCCATGGCAATGACTCTCGCCTCGATCCACGGAAGCTCGGTAAGGTCCCGTGTCCCTGAAATGTGTAGAGGCCCTCAAAACGAATAGTTTTTATTCTTTTTTTTCTTCAGAACGCCTCGTGGATCTCCTCGAATTACAGCTCAAGAATGGACAGGATATGGACATTCTAGTAGATCAAGCGCCTGCAACGCATCATTTGGCTGTTGGTTCCAGCAGTACTGAATTCCATCCATCGACCCCGATGAACGAGACGGTTCGAAATCACTCGACCACGGACGATGTGACTGACAAGTCTGTGTCCACGGCAAAAACGCCATCGAGTGTCTTGCCTTGTCATCACGCCGGCGACTCGGCTTCTCCAGACTTATCCGTACAATCAATGAGAGGCTATGACGCGGCGTGGTGGCTGACCGTCCCGGACTTTGTCCTCTCTGAACTCATCTATTTGTTCTTTGACAAGATCCAAGGCTGGCTTCCACTTCTTCATCGCCCACGATTCTTTGATCACTACCTGAGGAATGGCGTCTTCTACAAAAGCAATTTCTCGTCCGTCTCAACAACTACCGACTCACTCCTACTTTGTGGAGTCTTTGCCCTGGCCGCCCGGCACTCCTCTAACGCGTGGTTCCAGGACATGGCAGCACAAGATCGGGGGCAACGATTCGCCGATGATGCTCTAAAATATTACGAAATGTCTCGCACGTCCGAAGAAATATCAACGCTAAACCACCTACAAGGCTGTATCTTGTTAACGTTCTACCTGTACACTACAGGGCCTTCCCACTGTGGCTGGATTCTCGCTGGCGTCTGCGTTCGTCTAGCCTACGAGTTAAACTTGTGTAATATGGACGAGCAGAAAGACGACCCTCCGCAACCAGACGACTGGTCATACTCAGAGGAACAAAGACGCGCGTTCTGGCTCGTCTGGGAAGTGGATACGTTCGGGTCTATTATGTCCAGACGCCCAAGCTCCATCAACCGCTCGATGATGGCCGTCCGACTCCCTGTGACAGACGCGGCCTGGATCGCCGACACCCCAGTGCACTCTCCCGTCATTGACCCAAGGCCATCCAAGGTCTGGCGGATTCTCCTTGACTCGCCGAACGAAAATGAGTGGGCATGGTACATCGTCGCCAACTTCCTCATGACCATAGCGGGCGAATTCGCGGCCGGCCGACACACCAGCCAGCGCGATGAGGACGAGCTCGTAAATAGCATAACGTGCCTCTCGCACATCATCCCGAAGCGCTTCAGCCTGGAAAGCCTCGACCTCCTGGAACCCAATAATACTTCTGCCGCTGCAAAGCACAACTGGTTGATTGGCATGCACCTCATGCTCATGTGCGCCCGGTCTACGATGCGGGCGAATTTTGGTCCACAACAGCGACCTCGGTTTCTGGGCTTGGGACGGCACCTGTCTCGAGTTTGTTTCCAATGGCAGCCCGAGTTCATAATTCTAAGCCATCCGTTCCTCGCATGTTGCCTCCTCTCTGATCTTGCATATCCATCCGAAGACGTCTTCCAGGATTCGGATACATCCTTCCACAATAATGAGGTCGTGGACCTGGTACTTCAGCAGTACGCTTCGGTCTGGAAGCTGGGTTCCGTTATAGCAGGTAAGGGCCGAGTCACGTTAGCAGAGGGAATAAACCCGCTGTACTGGGTACTAACGCAACCTTACCTACTCAGATCTTCGGTCGTTTCTGACCCATGGCGAGTCCGTCTTGCCAGTCGCATCGTTAGAAAAGCGGTTCGCGCTATACTTCCCGCCCCCAGTGAAATCTAGACGCTTTCGAGATACCAGAGATGGCCAATTTAGCCCGCTGCTAGGGACGACTCCCAGCGCCAGAATGGAACAAGATAATAAAGAGCCCCAATGTGTCCTTTCCGAAGCCTTTATAGGAACGCAGGGATTTCCGCAGCATCTTTCACAATCCACCGAGCAGATTTATGATTATATACCAGAGTCACGGAGGGCTGTAGCTCCTGTTCACGTTGCCAGCGCCGCGCCTGCGGGTGGAGATGATGTGCCCAACTTCCTACACTTTTACGGTCTGGCTGAGTGACAAGCACGTAGTGAAGTAGATAATGGCTGCAATGCCAACTGGACTGAAGACCGCATCAACTACCGTTGTAAATGATGGAGACTGCTGGCTAGCTGGCGCATCGAGACGGACTACCTACATATACCATGCAGGGTCTGATACATTATGTGGAACGCCGTTTGGAGTGCATTCGCTGGTCTGATCTTGTATACCATTCTTTTTATCATGCGTTCGTGTCGATTGTACCGGGCCCCAACTCGAGTCTTGATGGGAAACGTGATATTACTCCATCCTCTGATCATTGTATGTAGTGTCAAGCAATCAAATCGGCTCCAAGTTTCGAATTTAGGCGAGAAGTGCCCTTCGGTCACGCAAGCTAGAGCAGACGGGGTTACACATACTCTTCGTGCTGCACACATTGTTCCCTTGGGGCCGCGGTGCCGGACTGGATTCTCATTGACAGGCGACATGCACCAGCAATCATCGCCTTGCGACCGAGCTAATCCAGTATCAACCGGGGCATCCACGCGGCCATCGAAATCGGATTGCTCTTCCACGATAAAATAGCACGCTGTACATAAGTTAAAAGAATACATCAGCCGCTACATCTCCACAGCACCGAAATCGGGGCATTCAAAGAAGCGTGGAAGGGAACAAAAGACGGCGCACTCACATATGACCATTATGACACAGAACGCCCGCAGAGACGATCCACGCGTTCCAGTACGCGGCCAGATATGCGTGTTTCATCGCTACAACGGCCGCCTGTACGATTTCGGGTGCAACGCCAGGAACCTTCTCGCGACGACGCCAGCGCGACAAGCTCGGGCGAAGTAACCGCGAACTGCGTGGAGACCATTGTCAGCGGTACAATCGATGCTAGGGCGAGTCCCGGCAGGACCGGAAGGATTCAGAAGACGTAGCACGACCATGCTGATGATGAACTGGGCGAGGATGTTCGCACGGCTTCAGGTATATGGATTGTTGGACCATGTCAGAGCTATTGAAAAGAGAGCGAGAGCTGGAGGGAACAGCAAGTACTCAACCCAGTCAAGGCGCCTGGTCTTCTCGGATGTCCCCAGCGAAGCTTGGAGCTCTCGTGGATGGTTATACCCTATATAACACGTAGATACCAGCCTCGACATGCCAGAAGATGCGATAGTTGGAGGGATTACCATGGCGAAGCAGCCCTCCGCCCATGAGCAGACCAGAGATTCCTCCCGAGCTGGCCGCTATGCTAGAAGCCTGACCGATCGGCCGATAAACTCTGGGTAGAACCTCGGCCATGGACCGTGCGAAGAAGCCTGTCCCCGTGACGGAGCTATCAATTGCCGGGTCGCCCTAAAGGAATGGCCTTCTAATTCTAGTCCAAGTGGCGAACGACGGTGAAGGGCTGCTCCGTTCGTGTTGACCACGGACCGGCACGGTGACCGAGCTGCCGGGCCTCAGACTCAGAGCTTCTATAATCATCCACAAGGCTTGAACCCGACATTCATATCGCAGATACACCTCCGCGCCCGTTACTGGGCTTCAACTTCGACATCTATGGCGCCCAGTCGTGAGATCCTCGAGAGCTCTCGGCCTGATCCCGACTTTGAACAGGTACGTCTATGCTCAACTAGGAAGCTGCTGTTCAGTAATCCCCAGTGTACCCTGGCAGCCAACGTGACAGTTCTCATGCAGGCCGCGATATCTCAGAGCTCCCCACCATTTCCAACGAACGCCAGCCTACAGACCCTTCGAAGTATAACAGAAGGTCCCAAACGCGAGGCACGAGAGGCGCTCGGTGGCCCTCCTCCGACCTTGACTGAGCAGGACATATCCATCCCAGTTCGCAACGGCCGCAGCGTCCTCGCCTACGTCTGTGTGCCATCCGATGACATCGACACAGCCCCGTTGCCAATTCTACTCTTCTTCCACGGCGGAGGCTTTTGCATCGGCTCGCGTCACGATGACCTACTTTCAAACAGAGCCATTGCCACTCGGGGTGGGATTATAATTGTCAGCCTTGAGTACAGCCTTGCGCCCGAGCGGCCTTTTCCCTGTGCCATTCATGACGGGTTTGACGCCCTACAATGGGTAAGGTCTCTTTTTCCTTTTTAACCCAAGTACCCCGGGTAGAGATAGAATCAGATTCTGAGAGCACTATCGCTAACAATACCTCCCGGGTAGATCAGCAACAATCCAAGTCGAATCCACCCCCGCGCATCCCCGTCAGCAGGTCTCATCATCGCCGGTACATCTGCCGGTGGGACCATCGCCAATGCCGTCGTGTACCTGAATCGTGATCTAGGATCTTCTGTGAAGGTCACCGGCCAGCTCCTCAGCGCTTCACCCCTTCTACCACAGTCGATGGTTCCCGCGCGTTATCGGGATGACTCCGTAAGCCACGCGCATAACGCAAAAGCTGCCATTCCTGCAGCAGAGGTGGCCCAGCTTTTCCTTGGTGAGAAACCATCATCCATCCCCTTTCTAACCCCTATCCCCAATTCCTGGCTGGCTGGTCGTAATAATGATCTCTCCTTGCAGAGGCCTATAAGCCAGATCACAGCTCGCCGCTCTGCGTTCCCGCCATCCATCCCTCGGGCCATGCGGGCATTCCCCCAACCTATTTCCAGGCATGCGGCCTTGACGTCTTGCGCGATGAAGCGATAATATATGAACGGATACTCCGAGACGAAAACCGCATTCCCACACGCCTCGATCTGTATCCGGGTTTGCCGCATCATTTCTGGGAGTTTTTCCCTCAGTTGACGACGCAGATAGAGAAGAGGACGGATGATACAGTGAAGGGGATCCACTGGTTATTGAATTTGAATCACGGTAGTTCATGAGCTGCTTACTCCGAGTGGCTTTGGGGATCCGGATTGATATGGCGCTCGCTACCAGAGAATATAGTCTTATTTCCCCCCCCCCCCCCCACGAGCTGAGAAAGGCTAGGACAAATGGTTCAGCGGAGGGCTATGTGGATCATTATTCTACCTCTGATAGCTCAACTAGCCCAATGGCCTTACCCTACCTTTCACACGGAAGTGCAAGTTTAATGGACAAAAAGGGCAAGGATAGAATAGCACAAGTTAGGCTTTCCCGTGGCTATCATTACTATCTATCATATTCCTGCGTGGGATTGTGCAGGTCTACATGAAGTAGAATGGCAAATATAGCCAATGAGGGCTGGAAAGTATACATCCAAGCAAAATAACCAGTTGACCCATATTAGCATCCTAGTTCCCTCCGAGAATCCCGACGTCTCCACACCCGAGATAGCACATTCCCGATGGGCTCGACATTCGGGCAAGGTATCCTGTTTTGGATATTTTATACTCTATGAAAGACTCGGATCTACATCCGATTACATGATCACAAGGACTGAGTAACACAACTTGAAATTGCCATTAACCGGATACCGATCAGTTCCCTCTAGATACAGGTTCCGCCATATATAACGCTGCCTCTAGATGTTTCTCCAAATTACTAGCGCACCGGCACTATATACCCAGACCCATCATCAAACGCCCATTCCACCAACCATGCCACACATCGAAGCGACCCCGGCGCCAGCGGTAGTCGGACCCGCGACTAGAAGAGCAACCCGACCAACCAGCAAACTGCCCCAATCACTAATCGACAGCGCGCAAATAAGCGCGAAAGAACCATTCAACGCAAGCAAACATCTCAACTATCAGCCCCCGAGCAAAATCTACACTATGAAAGAGATCGGGCTCGAGGGGCAAGGTATCTCCGCGAACGCAGTGACAGCGCCATTCCAACTCTTCACGGAAGAGGCTATTAAACAGATGCGGGCTGAGATCTTCAGCAAGCCGGTTCTGGAGGAATGTCAGTACATGTCTGACTTTGTGAAGAACACGATCCGTGGCATGGGCCCTGCGTAAGTGGCCCTGTGTTTTGATACTGTTGTTTTCTAAGTTAGCTAGACGTGCTCCGTTTATTTGCGACGCTTGGCATTCCCCGGAGGTTTTGTCGAAGATCTCAGAGGTCGCGGGCATTGATTTGATTCCGGTCATGGACTACGAAATTGCCGCGATTAATATCTCGATCAATGATGAGACTGTCACTATCATGGACAATAAGTCTGATGATGATTTGCCTGCGTTCGCGTGGCACCGCGATAGCTATCCCTTTGTCTGTGTGACTATGTTGTCGGACTGTACGGGGATGACTGGTGGAGAGACAGCGTTAAAGACAGCCTCCGGTGACGTGATGAAAGTGCGCGGCCCCGCTATGGTATGCACACCTTCACCTTACAACCAAAGAGATACGATTTCAATACTAACAGTACAGTAGGGAACCGCTGTAGTCATGCAACGCAGGTATATCGAGCATCAAGCGCTAAAGGCCGTCGGAGGACGCGAGAGAATTAGCATGGTGACCTCATTCCGGGCCAGATCACCACTTGTCCGAGATGAGACAGTCCTCACCGGTGTTCGGCCTATCAGTAACTTGTCGGAGCTTTACACTCAGTATACGGAGTACAGACTGGAAGTGCTTGAAGAGCGGATCCGGGACCGGCTAAAGCAGGAGCGGAAGCGGGACCAGGCCAAACGCCCTTTTGACATCGATGATGTGAAGGGGTTCTTGACTGAACAAATACAATTCCTAGAGTCTATGGTTGAGGAACTGGTCGAGTAGCTTTTCGAAAGTTGCTTGTTCTATCTGTGTTTGCTATTTGCCGAGTACATTTATTAGCTGGCCTAACGAATATACACTATATTGTGTCTGTATGTCATTTGTTTGTAATTCTGAACACCTACCCTTCTGCTTTGTCGCCAAACTAGAATATAGATACGAACTTCGTAAATCAAAGACACGCCGAACAAGTGTTTCAATACCAGAGCCCTGTTACGCGTACCAGAAGACCATGATCTACAACAGTATTTCCCAACACGGCAAGTTGAAAGAGAACGTATCCAAGGTGGAGATATCTGCCGGGATCGGGAAGGGAACCCGCCCGCTGTTACCGACTGTCCAATTATATTGCAAATCCATGGTTCCGATAAGGTTTCTGTTCCGCTGCATGCCAAGACTATGTACTTGAAAGCACCGAGATATCAGTTAGTATATCTTAGGTATTATTTACCGATAGACAAAACACAAAGTAGGCGTATGCTCATCATTTTCTGAGAGTACTCCGAATCATCAATCTATAAACAACCCTTCTTCCTCTCTACTTCCCAAGACAACTTCTCCATCCTACAATACCATCCATAAAGCAAAATGCAAACAGCAAACCGTCTCCAGACCTCCCTCCGCGCGAACCGCCCCTCCTTCGGCGGCTGGCAAATGCTCCCCGGCACGAACCTAACCCGAACAATATGCCGATCCTCGCCCGACCTCGACTGGCTCCTGATAGACCTCGAACACGGCAACATATCCGACGACACGATGCACGAGCTCGTAGCAGCCACGGCCGCATGCAGAGTCTCGCCGGTCGTCCGCGTAGTCGAAGGCCAGCACTGGGCGATCAAACGCGCCCTCGACTCCGGCGCCCACGGCATCCTCGTCCCGTTCCTGGAAACGGTGCAAGATGCGACGAACGTCGTGCGGTATTCCAAGTACCCTCCTCAGGGGAATAGGGGGTTCGAGTGCGCGTTTGCTCTTGAGAAGTTCGTGGAGCAGAGTCCGCATGGAGGCGTCAAGGAATTAACCGCGTCGGAGTATCTATGGGAGGCTAATGACTCGCTTGTTATTGCTGTTCAGATCGAGACGCAGAGTGCATTGGATCATGTGAGGGAGATAGCGGCTGTGCCGGGCGTTGATGTGTTGTTTGTTGGGCCGTTTGATCTGGGGATTAATATCGGTCATCCTGTTCGTGAGTCTGGGGAGATGGATGAGGAGCTTGTGCGTGCTATCGAATTGGTTCGTGAGGCTGCTGTGCAGGCTGGTAAGGTGTCGGGTATTTATTGTGGGTCTGGTGAAGAGGCAAGGAAGTATGCTGATAAGGGGTTTTTGATGATCAGTGCTATGACGGATGTGGTGGGAGTTCGCGATGTATTTTCTCGGGCTTTTGAAGCTACACGATCGAATGCTTAAATACCCTTAATTAAATTAACAAACATGATGTGTATATGAGTAGCATTTAGAGTAATGGAAGATAGACTTTGGGTGGATATGGGTAGTAATATCCACTCAGAGATTTCTACTGAGGTTTTAAGATTGGGGAAACACAAATTCTACGTAGTAATACCGTTTGCGACAAATATGTACCATTCTCCCGAACACTAATTCTGCAACTATAGACAATCTACATCTGTCACGAAATTAAGCGCGACGGAAGTCACGGGCGTGAACACTGCCCGAGTTGGCACGAGACAGAAGGACGGTGATCAGAGCCTTGATGTCCTCCATGAACTCCGCGGAGCTGGTGGGGCTGGAGAAAGCAGCGGCCGAGGAGGAAGTGGAGGTAGCAACTTCAGTCTGCTGAGGAGCAGCAGAGGAGGTCACAGCCTGGGCGGTGGAAGACGCGGTGGCGACGGTGGTATGGGCAGCAGAGGCAGAGGTGACAGCGGGAGCGGCAGCGGAAGAAGAGGTCTGAGTGGCGGCCTGGGTGGGGGTGGCAGTGGTAGCAGCAGCGGTGCTTTCGGTAGCGGAGGGCTGGGCAGACTTCACGGCGGAGGAGGTCGAAGAGGAGGCGCTGGAGTCATCGGAGCTATCGGAGCTACCGGAGCCGATCTCCTTGGTGATAGGGGCCTCCTCGATGTAGACGCCAGACCAGTACCAGTCTTCAGCGGCGTCGTCGGAGTCGCTGCCGGGGAGACGCAGCTCACCGACGTGCCAGTCGGCGGAGTTGGTGGAAACGGAAGCGCTGACGGGCTCGACGACCTGGGTCAAGGGCTCAGAGCCGTTGGAGGCCCACAGACCGACGGTGTTGGAGTCGAAATCAAGGTCGTAGGCGAAGTTGTACCACTTGCCGGCCTCGAGCTGGACCGACCACTTGGACTCGCCGCCGGCATACCAGCTGAGGGAGTTGTCGGATCCGCCGGAAGAGCCGTACTTCAGCTCGGTGAAGTGGCTTTCGAAGAAAGCGATCTGGTGCTCGAACGAGGGGTTGGGGGCGTTCTTCTCCTTGGTGGACAGAGAGAAGTGGTAGTACAGGTGGCCGGAGCCAAGGTCGGCGCTGGTCTGGGGGATAAGTTCGGAGCGCAGCATAGTCTGTCCGTTCCATGACGAGGTGCTGTCCTGTTGTATACTGTTAGTTCTGGTCCGTTGACGTAGGATGTAAACGGCGTACAATAGTGATGCGGGCACCCTGGGCGTCGCTGGCGGCGGGGTTCTTGAAGTCGGAAGACAAGCCGACATACTCAGACGTTTCGCTGTCTCCGTGGATGTACCACTGATAAGCGCCGACCTGGTTTGACCAGGACCCTATACTGTCAGTACAACATCGGTGGGAAGTGGATCAGCTGTAAATACATTTGTCCAGGGTATCAACGGTGTCGGTAGAATTCCAAATACCGCTCCACAGCACGGAACCAGCCAGCGTGGAAGCGGGAAGAGCAAGAAGAATGAGCGACTGCATGGTAGGCAAGAAGTAAAAATTTAAAGAAAGTGAGAGACTGGACAAAGCGACCGGCACAGTTGGGGGGAGAATAGGATTGCGGGCTGCGGCATCTTTTAAAGTATGGAAGGAAGTGGGTCTATTCAGGGTTGTGCTGAAACAAGGCGTTTCAGTAAAATCAAGCTTGTTCCGCATTGATTAATATCGTCTTCCTTTAGCGCTTGACAGCTTAACGGCGGAAATTAAGGATTAGTGCAAGTTTGTCCGCGAACTATAGTTGAAACACAACATATGATGCTAACTAGTGGAATTTCATAATTTGCACAATCAATTGGGGGCTAACTCGGGGTCAATGCTCGACAATCTAGCTGACTATGGCAGGTCAAAAATCTTCCATAAATTGCAATATTCGAGATTATCCTATGTCCTTGTGAGTTTATACCTCGGAGAATACTCCGTAGAAGCCCCGCAGTAGAGCCACCAAACCACAGTTTGCGCAGCGGCACCGATAGCGCCACTGGCAAGCTTAAAGCACGACATTCTACGGGATAATTATAGCAAATACTGTTACTTCCGGAGGAATGATCCAAGCGTTGGCATTACCGACACAGTGCATGATCGACGGCACCGGGAAATCCTGTTCTTGTGTATTCCACGCTGAATAGCTCGTGCAAATTGCAGGACTTGTCTCTGCACTACTCTGGGTCTTCAATCATATTGTTCGGCAACCTCGCCGTTGAACCTCAGGTTTGGTTAGTACCGTGGAGTAACTACAATAAACTCGATAAGCCGACTTGCCCAAATATATATCTTCGCAAAAACTTGTTCCAACAGGCATTCTGGGGCAACATGAAGTAGTAGTCCCAGATAAAAAAAAATAGTATACAATTAGTTACATTCTCATCCCATACAGCAAACCGGCCATACTAGGTAGACTACCACCATAAACATCTCGAGCGATATAAGGTTAATGTTTGAGGTGTCGTGGTCAATGGTTCATGCAAGCGCCCAAGATAGGGTTGCGGAACCCACCAGCCCACTCAACCAATCACAACCCGTATCTCCACTCCTCGGCTGCCTCACCCACAAAAATATATCCATGGACACAATGACTTCAAAAAGCAAAAAGAGAAGCCGAACGCGGGGGTCGAACCCGCAACCTTGAGATACCGTGATGACTAAGAGTCTCACGCTCTACCGATTGAGCTAGCCCGGCTACT
>ML742049.1:0-177177 GCA_009193465.1 Aspergillus avenaceus
AAAAAAAAAAAAAAAAAAGTGAAATCAACCCGAGGGAGAAGGGAAAAGAAAAGGGTAAGGAAAACGTGACAGTTTCAAACGTCAGCGTAAGTAATCGCTTGGGGGGATATCATGACCGTCAAACAACATGAAAAAAAAAAAAAGAAGAAGAAGAAGAAGAAAATCTCAAAGTGTGATAAGAGATTCTTTGGAACGTAGAGGGGTAGTTCTTTTTTTAGGGGCAATTAAGCGACCTGCGCTTAATTAAAAGGTCATGCCACCATATCCATCGTCAAAAGATGCCGTAATCAGATAAGTCGGCATCGGTTCGTGTCTTGAAGGCACAACTTCATGGGTGTGCCCGAATCCAATTGAGGATTACCGGTAAAGCAGGGTCGTCATTAAGCCAATGGCCTGCGCGTACATCGGCGGCGCGGAGATCAGCCACAACGTGTTGGTCAGTAATTTGGGCAAGTTCCTGTTCATCTCGAGTTAGCTTCGGGGAGCATCGCTAATTGCGAAGCTGGAGACGGACCTGGACAAATGTATCGTCGACCGTTTTCAAATGAGTAGCGTGCTGTGGCCCGGGCCTTTGACCCCGTAAAATGTTTTGCCGATTGATGGACCATCTTCTTCCTGCAGCCGCGCGGAGGTAAAGCTTATGTGCTCGGAATCGACGGGCGCTTCCATCGAGTATGACCCTATCTCAATTAGGGCCTGGAGTACAACGATAATGTCCCAAAGCCAGTGCATACCTTTGAAGTTCTAGTTTTTCGTTTTCCGCATCGTTGCCCCCGGCTGGTGGAACAACGGGGGTGTAGTTGGATGACATTAGGGCTTGCGCGGCGGCCAGACTTTCCCGAATAACCGCGTAGCCTTGCTGCCGAGCATCGTCTCCGGGTACTTGGACGTCCTGCTGAGAGATATGCACCAGGAGTGTTCGGTAATCATTAATGATCTCAGCGACTCTGAGGGCACGGGCTTGATTGACTTGTACGTGAGTTGTTAGCATCCAATTGATCCTACTGAAGGGACAGAAGACAATCGCTTACGTCCGTCAGCCATTGCTACTTGTTCTCTAGATAGAGTGACTAAAGAGATTGGAAAGAATGGGCGACAAGGAGTTGTCAAACAAGAAGGACAAGCGATTCAGGAGTTATAGAGATGATATAAAGATTAAAGACCAATTGACTAAACCCTAAACCGTAAGACCGATCTTGGTTTCGGAGAATGGGACGATCTTATGGATGTTGTTCCATGGTTGAGGGCGAGATATGCCTTTTTAAACTTGAACCCCATGGCCACCGATGATAGCATCTAAATCAATCCCCGTCCGCCAAGGACGAAGAGCTCTGTCCAAAGGGATCATCATGAACCGTGGCTGGCTGCAACGATGGCTACTGCTGCTGATAGACGATATGGATATCACAGCTAGGGACCACAGCTGGGCAATGACAAGTTAAGGTGGATCTCTGTAGGAAGTAGAAGCCCCATCGGCAGCCATGTGTCTAATTGACTCCAGTCCTCTGGATTCGACAAATGGAGGAAGGGCTACAATGCGAGAGCGTGACCACTAAGCAGCTGGTATAAGACAGGACATTCTAAGAAATGGGTCTGCATATGCAGTAAAATAATAATAATAATAATAATCACAATAATCACAATAAAAAGCAAAAGTAAGACGCAGGAAAAGAAAAGAAAAGAAAAGAAAAATAAAATAAAATAATTGAACAAAATAGTTGCATAAAGAAAAAAAAAAAAACAAAACAATAAATCCCAAAGTCTAAACTCCACAAAACCAAATACAGAAGCAAAATGATACATCCATCAAGGATCCTCTCAATGTGTCAGTTTACTTCAAGTGTACCGCACCTGTGGAAACGCACCCACTGTGGCTGTTTGAATTTTTCTCGGGAGACTGGATCTCGGAAGACTGTTGTATCTTGCATGAGTGGTGCAGGTCCCAAGTGGACACTTTGGAGGACCTTTTTGCAGTTAGACTAAAATGGTATGATTTGTTCTCAACAAGAAGGGCGCTAAGTTAACCGCTGAGATTTAGTTAGTAATCTATGGAACTACTCCGTAAACTCTCCCAGCTGCGCTTCCTCTTTTTTTGCCACACTTTAGTCTGCAACATGCACGATGAAGAAAAACCGGATGCGTCTCAGGGAGTCAGATTCGGAGACATTGACCGGTTTGGAAAGGTTTCAACCGAGATACACGAGATGCTGATTCAATTGAGTTTCAGGTACCATTTCGTTGATACGAAAGACTCAATCACTTGAAGAAAATGGTTCGAGGATTATACACGAAAGCCACACACTCTCCAGCTCAGCCACAAGTCCTGGCCACAGCACAATTGTGGGATCAGCTGAAATGTAACCAAAAAAGCAAAAGTTTTTTATCTTTTAGCCTTGATAAAGTTAATGTGTTTTTCCTTATAGAGAAAATTCATAACAAAATAATTATTAAAAATAATAATAATTTTTTTTTTTTTAAAAAAAAAAGAGAAAACTGGAGCAAGTGTTTTGACGTTCCCATACTTGTTATCAACATTATGCCTAGCTTTCTCCCCGGTGGCGAATATCCCTCTGCACATCCATACATCACTACATCCGAATCTTACCCCTATCGCATACCCCATTGAACCTTCATCACAAATCAATCCCTACCCAGGTCCTCCCTGTCACTACCTTGCATCCCTCTTACTACCCTCCTTGCGAATTATCACATCTGGGATGTCCGAATATGTCTGTAGGCTGTGCAGCATCTACCGGAGCCCATCAGATCGCGACTTTCATACCTACGTCAACTGCCGAGGTCGTAGTCTCTGTAGTTGCCACTGACCTGCAGAACTTGAACAAATCATCCTCATTGATCCTTCGTCCGATGTGATGGCAAGGGTCATTCTATGTATCAACCCCCGTCGTAGTTGGGAAAAAAATGTGCTATTAGATATCATTCGCGTCTAGCAACATGCATGTTCATTTCCATCTCTCTCGGCATTTAGTCCTTCTCCGCAATAGCCTGCAACCGTTCATCAATCTCATCCTCCGTGAGGGCCCGGAAGTTGAGGTCCGTGCCCTCCTTACCATCCGTGCGAGGACCTCCGACAATTCCAATCTCCAATTCATGCTTCTTGAAATCGACGCTAAGCACATTACTCATCGCCGTGATGCCCAATTCGACAACCTCCTCCCAGCTGCCGTCGGCGTACTCCTTGTTCTTCAACTTCTTCTCCAGGTGGGTGATTGCCTCCTGCTGTTTCGGACCGGATGCAGTGGCTTTGTATCCGACATAGTACCCTGCAGGGTCACACTTGTAGACCTGGGGGCCCTTCTCTGAGTCGACGGAAATCAGAGTCATGGCAACTCCTAGCGGGCGCATGTAAGCCTAGACAAGGTCCATGTCAGTTTTTGATATTCCCTGTGAACAAAGACAACGGAGACAAACCCTCTGTGTGTAGACCTGGTTGATATTGGCCAATCGTTTGGCAAGAACATCACAAGGCATCTCGTAACCATATTTGTAGCGGAACTCCGCTGCCTCACCACGAGCACGATCCACGGAAGCTCTGGCATCCGCTATAGAACCGGTCATAACGCAGCCAACAGTGGGGGAGAGTCGGAAGATATGCGAAACGGAGGATGGTTCGATTAATTTATCCTACACCATCGGTCAGAAAGAGGGTCAGGGCTCGAGTTAAAGCGGGGGCATATCGCATACGGCGACTTTCTTCTGAGATAACACTACAGCACAGTTCTTTCCCCTGATACCCAACGAGGTAATATTGGCTGAGGTAATGGCTTTAAAGGCATACTCTATATGTCACAGGAAGAACGAGATCAGTTTCGGGCCCAGTGAATGCCGAACTGCGGCTTAAAGGTGTTGCTTCCGGGGGTATTCCGACACTTACCGACTTGGTACAGACGACCTTGGTCCGAGAAAATTGTAATATGTCTGTCGTATGCACTTCCTGTTCACAGAAAGATGTCAGTTATCGATGAAGTCATGGGAAACAAGACAGTAAGGACCCTACCGGACATGATGGCGATAACGGGATTCCAGTACCCAGCGACTAACTCTAAACAGCAACAGTAAATATGGTGAGAATGAGGTAGGTATTTGAAAACGAGGAGGGGAGAAATGGAGATGGAAATTGATGAGGATAGAGGGGGACGCGTGCCAGAGGATGCCTTGAGAGGCCGAAGCTCTGAGCTACTTTATTGAGTAAGCTCCGCAGTCACCGCCTTTGCACATCAGATCAAACCATCAAACTGACCAAAATGACATTTGATTTATTACATTCGTAGCCTTTTCATGATAACTCTCGTTTCTGAATGATATTGTAACATGGCCGAATCATACATTAATTTCACAATCAACTTTTCAACTCCCATATACTAACTATACATGGCTATATAATATAATGCTTTAAAGAGTCAATTCATCACTCCAACAAACTCCTCACATGTCTAGAGGTATCAAACTTTTTTTCGCTAAAGATTTTTCGAGAGTAATCCCCGAAGATTCTGGAAATATGTGACATGATTCTAGGTTGGAGGTTGAGGCATCCACTTGGGACGTTCACAAGAGAATGGGACGAAGCCGGTAACGCTTGTAGTTTAGGAAGACGACGAAGAGGAAGAGGAAGACGAGTCACTCGAACTGGTGCTTTCAGCGTCACTGTCACTGTCACTGCTGCTTGGATCCGACGATGAATCACTGGGTCTCGCCTGCTTCTTTTTAGTGCTAGCACCCTTGTCATCATCGCTGTCGCTGTCACTGTCGCTTGAGCTCTCGCTTTCGCTACTGCTAGAGATTTCGATAAAGGCAGTTCTGTTCTTCTTCTTTTTCTTGCCGGGCTGGTTCTGGCCCTTCGCACCCTTGCCTTTCTGGGGTATAGGTTTGGGCTTCTGGTAGCTGAACAGCGAGCCATTGAGAGCAAATAGCACGAGCTCCGCTCGCTGTCTCTTCTCGAGTTTCTTCAATAGATCGTTATCCGACAGCCCAGTAGACTCAGTCGTGTTAAGCTCATCCTGCTTGCCCTCGGATAAGCAAGCCCTAAAAGCATCAACAGCCTTATTGTAGTCCGACTTCTCCGGCGTCGGCTGCTCTTCCGTCTCATCCGCGGCAGTTTCTTCCTTCTTATCCGATGAATCCCCCTCAATCTCAGCCTTCACAGCCTCCTCCGCGATCTGACGTAGACGTAGTTTCGCAGCCTCTCCTTTCAACCCCTGAAGATACGCAAGCAAAGCAGCATTAAACTGAGTCGGAACCTGCTCCAACGAGAGCAGATGCTTAAAAAGATGCGTCTCACGGTTCTTCTGGAACTTCCACGCCGACCGATGCTTATAGTAAAGACTAAGGTAGGACAGGATGGGGGTCTCATGAACATGAGGTGCCGCACCAGAAGCAGCAGCAGACTGATCCTTATCCTTCTTACTCTTCTTCTCTTTCTTCTTCTTCTGCTTCTTCTCTCCACCAGACTGAGGCTTCTCATCCTCAGCATCCGCATCCGCATCATTCTCACCACCATTCACCTCCTGCTCCATAACCTCAGCAGAAAAAGACACCCTCTTCTTCTTCTTTTTCTTCCGACTCTCATCTTCCTCCCCAACAGCGACACCATCACCCTCCACCCGCTCATTATCATCCTCAAGCCGCCGCTTCTTATTCTTCCGCGACTTCTTCTCCTTCGAGGCCGAAGAAGCACCATTGTCCTCCTTCTTAGCTTCGCTGTTTTGACCCTCAACAGACTCTTCAAGCGGATCCTTGGCGTATTTAAGCTTCAGGCCCAGTTTCTTCCATGCCGGAACGTGCGACGACCGAGAAGATTCTTCGCCGGCCATTGTGGTGGATTCAGGGGGGTTTTGCGGCGCTCAATTGAAAAACTGTTCGAGTCGCGGGTGTTGGAAGTACAACGGCCAAGTGTTTTTATATGAGGACGCGAGTGGCGTCTGGTGGTGAGGTGGGTTGGGTTGAGGGTTGTTGGGTGCATAGAAATGGATTTGGGAAATTTTCCACGTGAGTTGCGGAGCTTATCCTTATCGATTAGGAATGATTTCTTCCATAGATAATATTGTCAGGTAAATCATAGTACAATTTAATAGGTTTTCTTTTCGTCTTTTCAAGTACAGTATTTGTGTTTAGTTTTTGTTTTTATTTTTTTAAATTTACATGTGGATCTTCATATCCCAATACGTAAGAATGACCGTGATATCGTCAATTGCATTATGTTCATGCCAAATACACCATTGCCTTCCAATTCCTTGACTCCGGTTTAAACCTAGCCCAAGCCCTCACCAAGTTATGCGAGTTCATATAGAGAAATATCATGGTTTCCTCCTTTCCGTTCAATTTCCAGCACTTTCTGCACCGCTAGTATCCCTTTTATCCTTCCGTTGAGCACTATTTTCCGCGCTGCCTCCGGCCGCGGCCGCTTTGCGCCTGAGTCTTTCTTTGTCCCGGGAACTTGTCGTTGCCCTCCTCTTGCGCACCGGTTCGTAGACGTCGTTGAAGTTCATTACTACACCGAGGAATCGCATATCCACATCGGGCTGATATGCAAGGTCACCTAACAGAATGTTGAGGCGGGACTTGAACTCGGCGGAGAGATCTCGAAGTCTAACGCGTAGCGACCCAAGCATATGGTCGTCGGCGGAAAGATCGTGGTTTACAAGAGACGATGGGGTACCAATATCATCAGCAGTGGCTCCAATGTTGGGCGTAGATAACGAGGAAACGGAGCTTTTGTGCCCATGTGGGCGTCGGGATGAGATGAAATCACGCTCTGTAACCCCCCAACGGCCTTGTGCAGTACGAGTCTCGATTTTCGCGCTGAGCTCTTGTCTTCGGGTGAATTCAGCCACCGAAAATGAGTATAGCCCGTCGACAGCATCTTTGTATGCGAGCATTATCTTGAGGATCTGATGCAGTTGGCTGAGGAAGCTCTCCTCCTGATGTTTGTTGGATGCGCCCTTCGAGGACGATGCAGAGCCTAGTAGACCTTTGTGGGTAATGGAATTGAGGTACTTGGTATGGGCCTCGATCAAATCATCCAATGTGCACCCTGGCTTAGAGATAGACGCTTGCAATTGATCCCAGCTGGCTTCAATGACCTCGAACAAGATATAGTATTGTAGTTGACAGACAAAATGTATCATTTCGGCAATGGCACACCTTGCTCGCTTCCAGTCAGACCCGACCTTGTCATCAACACTACCAAGTACACCTCTGGCACCAGTCATGCACCGCCGCCAGGTGCTGCCCAAAGCGAATTCAACACGCTTTACACGCCAGAGGAAGTTAAAGACCTTCAGATACTGGGTGGAGCCCCATGGCGTTATAACCACATCTACTGGGGCGTCAATCTTATATTCCAGTGTGAAACAGTCCCAACCAATCTCACCGTGGCTGAGCTCCAACATACGGGCATCCAAGCGGCGGAGAACATCTGGAGAGTCATATTGAGCATTTGAAGCACGAATGGCATGCTCTAGCTGCGCCGTGAGCGTGTGTCTGTACTGCGAATTAGCTGGACGATCAAGGTTTGAGGCCAGCGACTCCATCAGCAGGGCGATGAAATCGCCTTGCCCCAGTAACAGGTATTTTTTGAGTGCCCGAAGGTGGTCGAAAAGCTTGAATTTCTCGTCCATAAGATATATCAGTCGCGCCATAGTAGTTTTGTAGGCTTCATCGATAGATGTCTCCAAGCTTGCGGTATCACCGTACCGCAGCTCTTTGGATGTTTCCTTTGAATAAGCCTCGACCCAAGCGGAATCCCCGCAGCCGTATCTAATGAAGTTCAAAGACTTCCCGATCAGAAATACTTTCTTTGCGAAGTCCTGCGTGATGATAGATGGCACTGTATCATCGTCGAGTTTGTACTTGTCTTCCCAAACACTTGTTGCAATACGTCGCGGATCCGTGCTTGGACTTAGTTCCGGTTCCACGACAAAGAATTCTTTATAGGGATCCGAGAGCTCGCCATCGTAAATCCACTGTCTCAACATGTCATAGAACGGTCGTGTGACATGAGCAAGGAGCTTTTCAGCTAGTGTGCAGACAAATGGGTCTCCGTGGGAAGTTGAAAAACCATGGATCATTGATATGAGTTGGCCCCCTTTTTTGTCTGCCATACTGTCAGTGATACCGTTAGAGCACCAGGGGGTTGGAAAACCGCTTACTTTGGGCTTCCTCTACTATCAAGCTCATCAGTCGCAGAGCCATCGTCGCATCTCTTGTCCATACAACGCACCTCTTCAAAGTGACGCCGGTTTTGGCCGCGCTTTTAGGATCATTAGAGTTCTCAGGAGCGGCCAGCGCCCGTCTAATCTCTCCTTCTAAAGTCGCAACCAAGCCTAAGTATGAACGAAGCTCATTCGAAAGTGCTGCCCGTAAGCTCTGATTTAATAGCCCGCCACTGGCACTGTCAACAAAAGCCGACAGCCCCTTGTATAGCAAGCATGGCTCGGCCAACGCGTTCAAAAGTGACATCAAAGGTATTGGTAGCGTTGGCGGCAATTTGAGGGTGACCGATGATGAGAATTCAAGGTTAGATGATGACAAGCCTTGTAGATTGAACGGTAAATCACGCAGCAGCCCAGGTTCGGCTGGTTGGGGTAACTGCTCCTGGTTGTCCGATTCCAATTGAAATTGGACAACCCCCTGTCCTTCTGTTTGAGGATCCCTTGGAGCAGCGTCCGACATTTTACGACTTCGCTGATGCTCACGCGCCAACTCAAGTTCCGGGTCTCCTTCTACCTCCCGCTCAGGCCGGCGTTGAGATGCTTTACGCTCTAGACGTGCAGGTAATTGCGAGACTGATGAACTAATAGCAGGACCCTCCTCATCTGAGTTTTCCGCCATTCTCGGGCCCATCCCCTGTCTTCTCTGACCCTTCAATAGTATATTCTGCAGATTAGCTGGCTCTACCGGTGGGCTCCGAGCAACCCCATCTTCCTCAAAGCCTTCATCATAGTCATCCGGGGTTGAAAGCCGATAAAGTAGATATAAGATAGCCCACTTCTGCGACAGTACCGGCTGTGTTAACAAGCGCGAATATAGGTTCGAGAATCGCACCGCCTTGTCGGGACTAGCATTCTCACGCAACAATTTTCGCTTAATCAGATCTGACGCGTTATTGATATTCTCTCCACCTGCCAAACTTCCTCTGCGTGTGACACCCAGTCCTTGACCACCATTGGGTGATGTTGGATCATTGTTCGAATTGGTGTAAGCGTCAAGGAGACGCCATGAGCGGTCGAGATTATCTTGTTGCCGTAATGCGAGGGCTTCGTACTCATCGTCAGAGAGGTCATCCTCCGCGGCCGCAAACGAGAAGCGATGGGTGAGATTGTCAACGAGCTGCGAGAGGGCGTCCTCAATACGACGTGGACGTGTAGACTGTCGAGCAGACATTATTGTTTTGACGATCCGATTTCGAGCCCGCAACCCAACGCGAATTGTCTATTTGGGTCACTGCGACCCTCCTGATTACGAGGGTCACCAAGGGAGTACAAAAAACCAGAGTCGAGGTAGAAAATAATGCGATGGAATTGCTGAAGGCTCAACGCAGTCAAGTAAAAGCGAGCATGACGTCCGACTAATCGCATCTAGATTTCACGTGCTCGACCTGACCTGCAAAAGGAACCGTTGTTTGTTCTGTTTGGAATATTTGGGATGTCCCTTCCGTGCCAAGCCTTTGCTATAAGAATTCTATAATGGTTCCACAATGCCAATAAAAATACGGACTACTTCGTAAACCGAGCGTAGCATCGGAATTTTTGAATTAAAAATATCTTGATACAATCTCAGCATGTTTTCTTGACACCCAAAATCGTCCAACATGCGAGTTCGCTAGAACAACATCGAACCCAACACCAAAGAGCCCCCAGAAACGCCACCCATTAAGCAAATGCTATAGCAACATAATTTTAGGTTCCTCGGCAGACTCTATTGATACTAGAACCGTACGACATTATGACGGTACTGCTCATAGTCTGCGGGCATGCCATTCATCATCAGAGGACCCAGCCCTTGCGCTTGGGATACTGGGCAATCTTTATGGGCCAACAGAAGGGTCTTGAGATTAACGATTTCTTCGCGCAACTGGGTGACAGTGGCAGTGAGCGCATCGTTTTCGGAGGTGAACAGTTCAACTTTCGCCTGGAGGTTGGCAAGCCACTGCTTTTTTCGCTGACGGCATTTGAGTGCCGCAACCCTAGATTGTTCGCATCAGTAAGAGAACCTAGCAGAGGTAATAGACTTAGACCTTACCGATTCCTTTCGAGGAAATTCTTGCGCTTTTCTTCATCCGTCATTTTTTTCGAATCACCCTGTGACTTCTTCCTCTGCTCGTCGTCGTCTTCCGAGTCGCCAGGATCAGACGGAGGCTCAGGGCTAACCTTCACCTTCTTGTTTGAGCCTTTAGCAGGGGTGTCATCTGCTTTCCGTCGGTTGTTGGTTACTCCTGGTTTCGTAATCGCACCCTTCCTTTTCCCCTTAGTAGGCTTCATTTGTTCGCTTTGCATATCAGATAATTCTCCACTGGTCTCGCGACCACCGTTGGCACCGTTAATGTTTTGAGAGCTTCGTCTGTCTGAATCTCGAGATTGATCGGTATTCTGTATGTTCTGTGGGGGGATAGAGGATTGATTGGGAACTGAGAATTGATTAGAGTTAGTCTGCCCGCCCTTGGCAAGCATAAATAGTCCGTTTGCTGCATCAGCTGCGTCATGATGACCAAAAGGATCTACGGCAGCGGGTTGGCTGCCCTTCAAATCCATACTGGTATTCTGATGCGCTGGCTCCGGGTCCGACGTCGGGTTGGAAGTTGGCGCATTTAAGGCGTTCTTTTTCGCGGCATTCAAAGCTGTGCGATGAAATTCAATAGTTGAGGGAGTCGCGCCCCCGCTCTGTAATTGTTGCAGAAGTGCCTGAGAATTCGGGCTGGGAGCGGGGAACATGGAACCACCACCACCTGGCGTCAATCCAGTGCGCAGAGAAGACTCGTTGGGAGTTGGAAATCCCCGGCCGATACTATCAAAATAATCGCTCGAACCGGTGGGTCCAGGGAGCATAGCAGGGCTCAGAGGGCCAGAGCGCAACGAGTTAGACCAGCTATAACCACCACCGGCGGAACTAGCACCAGGTAGGGCAGGAGATGTGAGCGCAGCGACGGGAGGAAGGATGGACTTCCCCGGTGTCTCACCAGAGGAACCACCACCGGTACCACCACTAAAAGATTGCTCAAATGGGTTTGGTTCCAACGAAAAGGGATTATGGACGGAGCTGAAATAATCTGGAGTATCCGTGGCTGACGTTATAGTCGGTCGTGGAGGAGGAGCCAATGAGGTTTGGGGGTCTACATCCGATTTTTGGTTTTTGGTCTCTGAAGATGGCGCCTGATGGTCTGCGAAGTGACAAATCCAGTCAGCAGGGCGAACGATACAAGAGTGACGCTATCCACACGCGACAGCCGATGAATGTACAATGGGAGAGTTCAGTAGCGACGTTGGGACAGTATTTCCGTCGCGGTATTGTGGTCAAGGCAGCGACGAGGAATCTGATAACAGAGCCGTGTCGATGACGCCAAGTATGAGGTCATCCCGACGGCAATACAAACAACAGATTGTCTGGGAGTGATAGTATAGTAGCGTACTACCAAGTCAAAAGGCACCAAGGCTTAAGAATACATGCAACAAAGTCGCAAAAACTTCATGATGGATGGGAATTAAAAAAAAAAATATAAATAAAAAAAAAAAAAAAAAAAAAAAAAAAAAAAAAAAAAAAAAAAAAAAAAAAAAAAAAAAAAAAAAAATGAAGGTAGACGTCATGTGCACACAAAAGCTCAACCCAGGAGGTATATACTAACCTTCAGGTTCCAAGGCATTTTTTTTGGCATCCATTGGAGAGGAATTAAGGGTTTCAGTATTACTTGGTAGAGTGCTAGTAACTGTTGATGCAACAGCCGCAGACATGATAACCTGGATGTGTCTTGTTATATTAAGACAAGCGCAAGGACCGCGCAGGTGATCAGGGTACCAAAAGGATGGGTGAAATTGAGAAGGGAAAAAAATTGAAAAAAAATGAAAAAATAAGAATGAAAGAGAAAAAAAAAATTTGGCCAGTGAGGAAAGTGGCAAAATTGAAATCGCTCTTCACTGCAAATACTATATAAATATAAATGATAAAAGATAGCGAAGAAAGTAGGCACTTAAGCCTTAATCAAAGCGATTTGTTGATGTTCGTCTTGTTGTTCTGCACAGAATCCCAAAGTAGCTGTGAAGGGAAGGAAAATGAGAAGTTGTGACGTAGTCGGAGTCAAAGGGAGTTTTTAGGGGAAGGAAAAAAAGAGGGGAGGCGGTCGAATGTCGTGAGCTAAGCGTTTTTTGGGACTCGACTCCTGTCACGCCAAAAAAAAAAAAAAAAACCTTCCATGCAACCTTGGGTGTGTACAAAAAGGCCAACGGATACCAACCACAGGCAAAGTGCAACCTCATTCAAGACTCAAATAATAAAACCGGAAGACTTTTTTTTTTCTTCCTCTCTCACACTTTCTCATTTCTGGCCTTGGTTTTTTATATATTATCTTCTTCGATCCCCTCTCTCACTTACTTTCTTTGTTTCACCTTTTTTTTAAAAAAAAATTCTTATTTTTATTCTTACTCTTATTTATTGTTTTCAATGTCTCTTCCGCACCTCTTGATTTCTAATCGAAGAAGGACCCAAATGCGACGGATAATATGATAGGAAGAAAATAGAAAAAGAATTTGGATTGGAGAAAGAAAAAAAAACCAACCTTACAGGAGCGAAACAAGAATAATAACAATCAAGCAGCGAATTATGCTGACCGACCCTTACGGAGTACGTACAGTACTTGCAACAAAAACTTGGAGACAGACACGGCAATACTTTATTGACCAATGTGAATTACGGAAGCCCGTGGACGCGATGGTGAACGCAGGCCAACTCAAAACAGACACCCGCCTTTTAACCCCCCCCCAAAAAAAAAATAGGCCAAGAATGCTCCAACAATCCAGGGACACCTTATATCTAATTTGCAAGAAAAATAAAAATAATCTTTCTTCTTAAATTCCAGAACGAGGACTAATTCCTTCCTCAAAAAGCAGGCTAATGATCAAGAAGGGTGAAGAAAATAGAGACCTATGGCCAGAAGCGAAGGGGTGAAAAAAAAACAGGCAGATTAATGAGATCACGGTGACGACGACAGGAATTTTCTGGTTTTCGTCGGACCAGCCGGCTACTCGCCAGCACTGGCGGCTCCACAGTGACCAACCACTCACGGGCCCGTTTCTGAGCCCCGCCCCGCCACAACTCCAGAGTCTAGTACAAAAATTGATGCTCCAAACTTCCAAGCCCTCGTTGGGATCTGCCATCGAAATTGACCGGCGAATCATATTTCTACACCCTACACTATGTTTGTTCTTTTGCAGGGCGGTATATATTTTCCAAGAGTTCAGTGGTCAACATCCTTTACATGGTGGATGTTTTGGAATTGTCTTGGAATGATTACTGGCGGGCCCTAATCAGGAGATGTGAAGTTAACAGGGTTAAAATCCTCGGTCTTCGACCGTCCATGCTTTTTTAGGGCGTTCTCGCCGTCCGGAGATTGACACATGGTGTTCTTGATTGGACCCCCTGGTGATGACGCAATGTCTCTGGGGCACTCGTTCCGTGGATGTATGTCACGTGAAACGGCGGTTGCTTAATCTCGTTGGCGGGCCAGACATGGAAAGATACTGTAGTCGAAGTTCTGGGATTGCCACTCGGGAAGAACAGTAAGAAATTGACAAAGCACCATTGCCTCCACTCATTAATTGGTCTGTGGTTAACATTGTTGGGAGATAAGGACAGTCATTGTTTGCTCCTCCGTTGAGTACGACCAATTTTTTAGGTTCACTATGTACATCCAGTACATACAACAGTAGTCGCAAACCTAGGGTATCGCTGCATTTCTCTGTGCGTTAGGATCCCTGACATGCTGACTGAAAAACGTCAATCTCGATAAATAAGCATAAACTCCAGCCTTCAATCTCTTGGTTTCGAAAATTAGCCTGTGTTCCAGAATTCGGGTGTATCAGGAATACTAATGAAGTAGGTTCGGACTAGGAACGGGGACCTTATCGACCCATCTCACTTATCCTAAAAGAGTATACTAACTTGGGAGTACGGGCCTTTGACGGCAGATACTAGTCTTGTATAATCGTACTTTTTCGTCTACTATATATACTGTGTATTTACTTCGTAGATAATTTACTACATCCAAAGTACAATGATGTTCAGTCAGCAACTTCCTCAACCACCAATCCCTATTGTTTTTCATTTTATTTTATTTTTTTTTTAAAAAAAAAAAAAAAAAAAAAGCAGTAAGGGGTTGTATAAAAGGCTGAGTAACACAGAATAGTCCAATAACTTGTAATTATATACTGCATAAGACTGTAGACACTACTCACACAACTGGACATTCTCGCGGGAAAAGAGGGGGCAAAAAGGAGCAAAGGCCCCTCAATTCAAATGATTTACATCAAAATAATAACCCGTATTAATTCTCCATGGTTTCCCAGAAATCCACCTCCGTGTGAAGCTCATTGAGGTGAGGTGTTCAATGAAGCCTTATCAACCAACTGATCGTCCTTTTCAGTCTAAGGCCAAGGTCTCAAATGATCAACCCAGGGCTGCATGCTGTTCCTCTCACGTTAAGTAAATTAAGGTATTAACATAACAAACAAGGGCCTTTCTCTTTTCTTTTCTTTTCTTCTTCTTCTTCTTGTTGTTGTTCTCATTTTATTGTATTTTTGTCTACAGCTGGAACTGAATGACAATGTGCTTACACATCTATTGTCTTGTCTCCATTATACCGTCATATAGCGGCATTGCCTCCACCGCAATGAAACAATTGATAAATGATAAGATCCTTCAGAATGTTTATCGATAGCCTCACGATCCCCGATAAGTAGAGTAGTTCCAGGGCCCCAACAATACAGGTACATGGTAATGGCGCCATCCTTCTTCGCCTTCCCGTCCACGTCCCTTCACTGTGAATTTGACCTCGACCTCCGGCCAGAAGCTCTCGACTCCTTGCGCCTCATACCATGGCCCGACCTCGAACCGTACTGACCAGTTCGTCTTGCTGTCGGCTGCGGGGAGGGAGGAGAGAATGGCGGGAACACTGGGAGAGGAAGACGTTACAGGTGTCCAATTCGCAACCCTTCCGTCTGAGTTGGTAATTGCGTGGAAGCTGACGGGACTTTGGCTGTTTGACGGAGCTGATAGGAGCGTCAGCGTTACCGGAAGATTTGCAGCCGGAGTACCGGACAGCGTGTTTAAGACGTGGCAGGTAATGGGGTCACGAGACATCGTGGCGGTAGAGATGGATGTTGTTTGTATGGGGCGGAGCTGCTGTTCGTAAAGACTGAGTCGGTCTCTCGTTCTGTTGTTACTTGAAGATCCCGAGGCCATCAAGCAGAACTCACGTTAATTGAGAAATCCGACGGGGCGAATTAACGAGTCAGGGACTGAAAATTATAACTAGGAAAAGAGACGAAGGTTACTCTCTTTTCGTCTTTTTTTTTTCTTCTTCTTTTCTAGACGGAAGACGGGGTTTTTGTACCTCCACACTTCATGCGTCGGAGACCACCGACAGTTCTATCGAAGTGTACCGGAGTATACCTTCTGTGGGGCTGGAATGATGATGTACAGTGTTTACGTTGTCAATTTCAAACACATAATATTTTCTATCGGGAAAAGATTAAAGCTCATGCGAACAACTGGAGATTGCTCTCTTGTTACTGCTATTGTCAAATGGAAGATGTCTTAACAATGAATTAAGTAGCGGGGTGTGGACGCCTCAGGCATAAAGGACATTCGCACGTGCCGCTTGGGCAGCTAACAAACGGGGAATTGTTTAATGTCTCCAGCATCCGCTTAGAACAAACCCTCTTGCAATTTTAAGCTTATCCCCCAGGGTTGATCCTGCATATCAGTACGTGTTCGTTGGTGACGCTCATACACCACTCAAGTTTATCTTCCGGAAGCTTCGATCGTCCGAACATCAAAAAGTTTTGGGTCTTGCGGGGAAACATAACTACGTGGTAAACTCATCATCTCATTGCCTATCGGAACTACAGCTTACCTTTTCTCCCCCTTTATCTATATCTAGTTCATTGAAAATCCGGTGAACCGATTTATTATTTATCTTCAGTCTCAAAATGTCCGCCGCTGTCGTCCAGGCCGACGATCTTATGGAGCCTTCGCTCCAGTCGATCGTCAGCCAAAATACCCTCCGCTGGATCTTTGTTGGTGGTAAAGGAGGTGTCGGCAAAACAACTACCTCGTGTTCACTCGCCATTCAGCTGGCCAAAGCTCGCAAATCCGTCCTGCTTATCTCCACCGATCCCGCACACAATCTGAGTGACGCTTTTGGGCAGAAGTTTGGCAAGGAGGCCCGTCTAATTGATGGATACACCAACCTCAGCGCCATGGAGATTGACCCCAATGGCAGTATTCAGGACCTGTTGGCCAGTGGGGAAGGCCAGAGCGATGACCCTATGGCCGGACTGGGTGTTGGAAACATGATGCAGGATCTGGCATTCAGCGTACGTGTTGCCTGGAACAAACGTGGATGCGGTGTGAGCTAACAGTATCAGATCCCTGGTGTGGATGAAGCCATGTCGTTCGCCGAGGTGCTGAAGCAGGTCAAGTCCTTATCGTATGAAGTTATTATCTTTGACACCGCGCCGACCGGCCACACGTTGCGTTTTCTCCAATTCCCAACTGTGCTCGAGAAGGCCCTTGCGAAGCTTTCGCAACTGTCTTCTCAGTTTGGACCGATGCTGAACTCGATCCTTGGTTCTCGCGGCGGCTTGCCTGGTGGCCAGAACATCGATGAGCTCCTGCAGAAGATGGAGTCACTGAGGGAAACCATCAGTGAGGTCAACACGCAGTTCAAGAATCCTGACATGACCACTTTCGTGTGCGTCTGTATCGCGGAATTCCTGTCTCTTTATGAGACCGAGCGTATGATCCAGGAGTTGACGAGCTACAAAATTGATACACACGCGATCGTGGTCAACCAACTCCTGTTCCCCAAGCAAGGGAGTGAGTGTGAACAGTGCAATGCCCGGAGAAAGATGCAGATGAAGTATCTTGATCAGATCGAAGAGCTTTATGACGACTTCAACGTTGTCCGGATGCCATTGCTGGTTGAAGAAGTGAGAGGAAAGGAGAAACTTGAGAAGTCAGTCCACCAACCTGAAACGAAGAGAACCCGAGTGCTAACTGCCTGCAGATTCAGCGACATGCTGATCCACCCGTATGTTCCCCCGCAGTAGTAGGACCAATGGTGCTGTGGAACAGCGTCGATAAGGGCATTCGGTGAATTGTAATTTATTGGGATGAGTTATGAGAAAGAAATAGACAATAATCCACGACGCATTTCGATGCGCATATGGCCATGCGTCGATCCTCGAAATACAACTTACACAACTAAATCTGCATGCCACTTCCAGTTAATATTTTTTTATGTTTATAATTACCCCTTTCTTCCCATTTCTCTTCATCCTTGTCTTTATCTGACCTGTGCGGCCATCGACGATCTGTTATCGTCTTGCTCGCCTCACTCCCGCCTTTCTAGGGCATCCAGAGCTTATCATCATGAGCTTCCACAGAAAGTGGGTCTTGATTTAAGCCTTCTTTAAGCTGTCTTCAATTTTCACTCACCAATGATCTAACAGAGTGGTTTCTAATGGCTCAGCTTTACTCCGTACGTCGTTCTCCACATGCAGCCTGTCCCGCTCGGCAGGAGCTAGGGCTATTCACTTATGGGTCGGTATCAAAGATTCTGTGGGCAATAGTCTTCCGGAAAGCTGCCTAGCTGGCCACATTTATACTCAATCACGCCATGCTCTACTTTGTTTACGCTTTGGTCAGGCGAATCGGTAGGGTTGTCTCATCAAAGGTGCATATCACAAGGAATGCGGTATAGAAAAGGGAGGTGCTTGTTCATTACTAGTTCTCCTGTGTCAGCACTACCCTATATACACGCCCACTTCCTGCGGGCACCCAGGAAGGCCATTTATCACCTACAGTGGACTTACCCGTGTCTTCTGTTTGAATCGTGAGCGATGTTATACTCTACATTCCTAGTTTGCCATATCGCAGTGCTTACTAGGTGTAATACTATGGCATTGCTCCCACTGGCCAGGTTGATGATACAGATAGTAGATCAACAAAGATTACCAATCCCAGTGACAAGGCTTGTCTGATGCAGTGATTAAGCCGTACATCGTATGCGTGTCTACCAGCACTGTAGCAATCTCAGTCCACTTCCATAACCTCTGACACGATCGAGAGCCATTACTCCAGCCGTATGGCTCGTTCACACTACATCTTTAGAAGCTATCCACCAAAATTGAATACACTGGATGAAGACTTTGCCAGAAAAGAACATGTACAGGGTCTCCAAAACATGTTTCATCATCAAAGGAGCAGTGCTTTCTTAGTATACAGAAACGATAGTTGTCTAGTCTATATATCACAAGATATACATACATAACAACTCAACCCGTTTCACACTAGTACATCATCTAATTCGCAAGGACGATCCCTCAATCACTGCAAAGACCGAAAACCCCACCTCATAAATCATGATAACAAACCCTATAGCTATAAGATCTACATCCACAAAACCACACAAAAGACCCAGAAACAGATCCCTACCCTACAAGCATAAGAAACCACGCCGACAAAAAAAGAAAAGGGAAACAAAAGTAACAAAAATCAAAAACAATCCCAAAACTTAAGTGGCGTCAATATAGGGACCAAAGCCTCACTTTGATATTTTCTTTTCTTTTCTTTTTTCTTGTCCAAATGAAAGAAAGAAAGAAAGAAAGAAAGAAAAGTGAGGCGACAATGTCACGGCTCAAACGAAACAATAAACGTGACCTACCGGGTACCCTTCTTTTTTGCTTTTTTCTGTGGAATGTAAGTTTGATGTTGGGGAGTTCCTGGATGTTACTTGTATGAGTATTTTTATTGGTTGAAGGGATGTACTCAGGTACTGGGATGTACTGGGTACATGGGACTGTTTGAATTGGATTCTCCGAAGATTGTAAATGTATGGGGACTTGAAGACTAGGTTGATCACGTGCTTTTTCGTAAGCGTTTTATTTTATTTTATATTATTTTATTTTTAATAAGATGGGTTATGATAGGTTGGAGAGATATGTTTGTAGATTTATAGATATATCTGTAGCCTTGTGAATTTGTTGATCTACTGTATAAATACATCCATGTTCCTCGCTGCAGTCTCACTCTTGATTAAGAATCCCTCGAAGCATACGGCACACTCAATCCCCAAAGACAAAGACAAAGACAAATACACAAACAAAGAAAAGAGCTTCAGACGAAAACATCACATCCACAACAATGCCCAAAGTTCACCGATACTGGATCTCAAGCTACGGTCTCGTTCCTGACGTCCTCGAGGAACAGCTTCCATATTTCCTCGGTGGAGGCACAACCTTCAAACCCTATAGATTAGATGTATGTCTCTCTCTCTACATCCATATCCATATATACATATTCTATGCTCTATGTAGAGGTATACCTCCTACAGTGAAGACAGAGCTAATGCGCACCAGGGACGACACGGGTACTTGATTGAGGGTGTGCTGTTGACAAGGGTATGCTCTTCTCTCCTACATTCCTATCTGTGTTTATATATATATATATATAGTATGTCTCCAATGAAACATTGCTAACTCAGCTTTGCACAGGCACAGATTGAGGACTTGACTAAATTCTCTTGGGAATATGAACGGGATAAGACGGTGGAAATGCTGGGCCGCAGCGCGGTCAGGCATCCGAATCGTTATATTGTTCATGAGGTATTTTTTCTGAATTAGGTGTTTAGGGTTGTTTTTTAGATTGGATGGGATATCACGGGTTTTGACTTTGGTTTGTGGGGTTCTTGGAGTTGGGTGAATGATACACGTGGAGACTGTTTTAGGGTTATATATGTATAGGATCTGGCGTGGTATTGGGTTAAGTTGATCAGACATGGAATACTATTTGAGGATTCTCAAATGAAAGTATCAGTCGCAGTTAATAATAGTAATTTCCACTCGTCTCTATAGATCATTCGTAACAGCATAGATCAATCACAGGGAAGCGGGTTATATATCATAGGAAGAGGATCCATCCGCTTCCCAATCACGGAAAAGAAAACAAAAGAAAGGAAAAAGTGGTACTTCTCTCTTTCTCCCTTCTCTATCCTCCTTTCTTTTTCGGTTTTGCCGCTTCTCTCCCTTTCCCCATTCTTCAGCTTTTTAAAAAGAGGATCATCGATCTTCAATCGAAATATTTTCATAAACAAAGGTCACGACAGGAGGTGCCAGGTAACATCGGTGCATGAGATTAAAAGACAATTGGAAAGGAACAGAAAGAGAACATGAAAAGTGGACCACCTGAACGCCAGCCTGATGCCACTCTGCTTGGTCCCATCACTCAAGAAGCCCGCATCTCGCAGGGGAATACTAAACATGAACAGAACCAATAAGAGAACGGTAAAAGACAAATTGTTTTTTTAGAAGCTAGATAGGTGTATTTATTTTGCGACGGCCGCGCTATACGAACTAATGTTAGTCATCTTCTCACAATAAAACTCAGGGGATTTTAGGAAAAAACCAACCTCAAGACTTGTGTCCGGAAGAATGCGCCCTTGGTCCTCTCAATGACCTGCTGGTACACAGACTGAGGAGGGTGGTTCATGATGACTGTGCCCTCCTTGTAATCAATCTTGGCATCGACTCTGGTGTCACGGATGAGGTTGACGATCCACTTCTCGCCCTCATCCTGGTTCAAACCGAGACGGGTGGAGAGATCGCTGCGAAACGGTTAGATTCCTCACGGTCCACAAACTCACTTCTCTCTGCGTTTCAGGTACGTACTTGATATCAATCCGTTGGTGGATCTTGCAGTAGCTCTCGGAGATAAGGTGACGGGCAGCCTCCACGAAGGCATCGGCAGCCGAGACAAGGAAGAAGTCGCTCCGCAACACATCCTCGGCCTCACCCAGCTTCTTCTGAGCCTCCTCGAAGTCGAAATCGACGTACAGCGCCTTGACGAAGTCGGTGATAGGGTCGGTATATTCGTAGTTCTCCTGGCGGACAACGCGGATCAAGTCCTTGAGCTGCTTCTGGTAGAGGCTGGTGCTCTTGTGGGCACGGTTACGGTTGGTGATAACGGCGGCAGCAAGGTACCGCAGGATCCACGGGCAGTGTGTCTGGATGGTGTTGATGTAGGCAGGAGAGAAGAAAAGGTCGGTCAAGACATCGCGAGCGGGGTCGTGGTTGAAGAAGGGGAAGAGAGACCAGTGGATGAGCCAAGAGCGGTTCTGCAGCTGACCCAGAGGGTTGTTGAATAGACGGGTTTCGATGGAGTCCTTAACCTTGACGACTTCCTCCATGGCAGCATCCCAGCTGGTGGTCAGGATCTCCGAAGCAAGCTTACCCCATGTGGCGGCAGCAACCTTGTCGTTGTCGGTGGAGAGAACACGGAACTGATAGAGCAACTCAGCAGCGTTTCCGTAGCTACCGCAGCTGTACTGGAAACGACCGTAGTCGTGCAGACTGTTGACCATCTCGTTGGTGACACCGTGCTGTTCCTCAAGGAACTTCAAGTTAGCAACCTTGTCACTGCGCAGGTTGCCCACGACCTCCTCATCCAGCAACAATTCGGTGATCTTGGCGCTCTCATCCTGGTAGTGCTGCAACTTGGCGAGAACCTCCTCCCTCTTCTTCATGAACTCGTCGGGGATGCTATCGGAGTTGTTGATTTCCTTCCACAGATTGGCAACATAGTCGGTCATGTTGGTATGCTTCAACAATTCATATTTCGCACGCACGATCTCCTTGTCATCATCCTGGCCGGAGCTAAATTCGAGAAGGGGGAAGACGAGGTGACGGTCGAGGAAGGGGATCAGCTTAGGTAAAAGGTCATACTGGTTGGCGATCTCTTCAGCGGTCTTTGGGGGGTGAGCGGCGGCACCACTGAGCAAAGTCTCAGCGGAGGGGGGAACGTTAGCTGCCATGGTGTGGTAGAAAAAATGAATCGACGGAAGGCGGCAGCGTCGATGAGAAGACAAGAGAGGGTCTAAGGAGGGGAAAAAGTCTGGGGGAGTTAGACTGATAGGGAACACACTCTCTGTCTCTCTCTCTCTCGTTGGAAGTCAGTGTGCGGCGGTTGTTCTTTTGCGCGAAAAATGTGGGCGGGAGGGCTGGCGGTCACGCTATTCCTTCTCGGGCTTAGTCCTGGTCTCCGCGCAAGAAATCGCTTTTCATGCGAAAGATCCCGACAACTCGATCTCCCTCTCTCTCTCTCTTGATTCTCTTGTCCCTCCTGTGCTTACCTGGGTGTCTCGGTTTGGTGTTTGTTTGAATCCCTCTAATCTCTGGATTCAACTCATTGGGTTCCTTTTATTATCTCAATCCCAAACCCTTCCATAGTCCCGTCAGGTACCCGCCCTATATGGCTTCATTTCTGCAATCTCGTCCGGTCTGCTCGGCAGTCTGCAAGCAGTCGACAGCTCTCCCTTCTTATCTCTCACACTCCGTGACGACTTCTTCAAGGACATGTAGTTCATTTCCCACATTATCTTCTTCTAGATTGATTAATTCTCGTAAGTTGTACCGATATCCGTCGACTCCATTTTCAGCGCGGGTAGAGGACAAAGCGTCTTCCAATTCTAAAAATGAGGAAATGCACTGGCACTGGGAAAGAAAAAATAATGAAACCGAACATTCACTGATTTACTCCAGAATATACCCCCCTTCAGCGCCTCAATTCCCGCTCTGGACTCCCTACACAGCAAAGCCGGACCTTCCTTGTTCAATTAAACCGCCAGTCGCAAACCTTGAAAGAGACCACCTCGACTAGCGCTCCATCAGTTGCGAACTTGCAGCTCACCAACCTCCCCTACTTCGTCCGTCGTACCGCCTCCAACCAACTCCCAGTCTACCTCGTCACCAAGGCCGGTGGTACAAAGCAGCAGACCAAGATTCAGAAGACCGAGGGCGACGTGGATACCTTGCGGAACGACCTCGCGCAGTATCTGGGACTCGAATCCAGCGGCTCCTCCAAGAGCTCGGATATCACAATCAACCGTCTTAACGGACACATCATTATCAAGGTATGCGCCGATCGTTCGGGCGGGGACGGGTCAAATCGTATGATGCTAACAATCTCATGATGTAGGGTTGGCGGAAACCTGAGATTCTAAAGTTCCTCCAGGAACGCAATTTTTAGAGAAATAAGCAAACAGAAAGAGCCATAGTAAACAAAGCATCATTTGCTCTTTAATCTTTTCTCTTTTCGTCTAAAAATCACACATTGATCATTTGGACTCTTCTTACCTCTGTTAAACCAAGCTTCAGTGTCCAAATCACATCCGAACATCAAGAAGTTCAACCCTGACGGTTTTGAAACCATGGGCGCAAAAGCAAATTAAAAAAATCCAAAAGCTGGCAGGCAGCAGGCACCTGACTGTGTCACAGACAAACCAATACCGGCAAAGGTCACTACCAATTTACCTTCTACTGCATCTCCCTTATCTAGTTTTTGCTCTGTATCATTCTTTCCTTATGCTGGGTGTTCTGTCGCATTTTCAAGTTTTCGTATCATCGGGATTATTTCACTTGTACTCGGGCTTGTTTTGTTCTCTTTTCATTTTCTCACCACTCCGTGCGATTTTGCTCTCTATCTTGTATACATCGCAATGACTTGACGGTTGTTCATGGGCTAGTGCAGGTTTGATTCTACCGATTTCTCCATTCACGGGGCGTAGTCTACGCAAGCCAGTTAATAAGGTCTAGGTTTTAAAATATATCATCTTATGATGAATAGATAGTTGGGAGGCATATACGATATATCCTGCATCGTAGCGAATCAAGAGACCTTAAATAGTTGGCACATTCCGCGTCTGCGGGGGAATAGCATTGAACTTGCAGTAGTGGAGTGGCTAGGACGCGACTAGTCAGGTAGTTCGTTCATATACGATAAGAACTGGAAATGGGACTGGGACTAGGAAAAACCCGTATATAATTGTGTGATGTGATCACCAACGGCATTTGCAGTAGAGATCCATTTCCAAACAAACATTCTTACATCCAATCACGACGCCAACTGCCTCGTTTGACCCTTGAAGGGACACCAGACTCACCCTTCTAAACCAAGGCAGTATAGTCAAAAGAGTATAAGGACGATGAAGTGAATTTACCCATTGAGAGACATCATGCATGATCTTTCGCCCGAGGGTATTGAGCATTGTACAGCGATAAACAGAGATACACAAAATGTCACGCCTCACATATCTTCCCACCGGCGCCGGACAAAATCAAAGAATAAAATGGTTTACTCAATAGAAGACATGACAGAAGTAAACATCAATATGGCATACTGAAAGTGATTTTAAGCATTTCACCAACGCTAGTAATAACCAGAAAGAGAGAGAGAGCCAATCACACCAAATCTATCCAAACCCAAGTCATTCCGCGAGTCGCGCATATGTAATCAATTGCCGTACGACCCCAGGATCTACGTTGTGCATGAGTAGGGCCCCGAGTAAGCTTTCTTTCGTCGGGACGATCCCTGACGGGAATCGCAGCGCCGAATCAGAGTCGGCATGCTTGGACTTTTCTGCTAATCGTCGAAGGATTGCTAACCCTCTATTGATAATAGACCCGTACGCCGCAGCTTCTGCTTCAGCCTGGCCCCTCGCGGCATGAGATTGGCGCGTGTTGGTATTAGGAGGGGGGACACGTTCCGTGCTCAGGAGGCAGGATAGTCGAAGAAGATGTATGGCAAATCCATCGGCCGACTCAAGCCATGACCGGGCGAGGCTGCCATCTGCAAACCCGGACAGAATGTCGGCAGCTAGAAGACCCTGCATAAGGAATACCTTGCGGGCATCCGCTATGGCGAGGGGCTTCCGAATCTGGTCCGGAACCGGGCAAATAGCTAAGCCAAAGGCGCGAGTAAGCAATTCCTGCTGAGGAACGCCGCTACCTTCTCCGGAGAAGATTGCCTTGAAAAAGGTTCGATTGGGCTCATCACGTGCCAGAAGCTTGGCTAAACTGTCCACTGCTGCCGGTGTATACTTGTGGATTGAGGCGTTGTATGCAGTGAACATAAAGCGATCTGCCCCCAGATTCGGTCCTGGGAATGGGGTGAATGACAATAGGAAATGTAGAAGACAGAGAGCTTCCTCCTTGCCGGGCAGATGTATTGTGTGAGCAAGATTGCTCAAGTAAATCACAGTATCTTTCATGAAATCCAAGGTATTTTGGTTGTTTCGTAGGAGCATATTGCGGGTACCTAGGTAACGGATGATGGTCGAAATAAATTGAACAACTGGAGGTGTCGAAAGTATCCCGAAATTCGACTCCGTAAACGAGAAATTGCGAAGAATAGTCGTGGCACAGATGAGTCTATCAACAGCTCGATCTAACTCATAATCCAAGCTCCCAAACTCTGGTACATCAGCTAAGGACGTCCACTCGGACTGACAACCACGTGTGATCTCCTCGTACGAGGGAAGAAGCATGACATCGGACACTTCAGCAGCATGCTCAGCGAGAAACTCAGCCTGCTCTTCTGCACATTCAACCAAACTTTCGACCAGATCCTCTGAGTTGTCCAATGAAATTTGGATTGCTGGTTCGCAGGATATGGTGGCAAGGGTATCCAATGCCATGCGCATCTCAGCATGAATTCCCGACTTAATGCTCATCGTAAGTGCGTGTATGTCAATTACACCGAGCTCGTTGAATGCAGGAAGATTTGGCTTTAATCTTGAGATATCTTCGCTCAATTGATATATTTCCTCCACTGCTACTGGGCCATGAAGATTATTTTCCGAGAGGACCATAGGTTTGAAGGGATCTTCTATTGGATGTTTGAGGGGCTGGTCCGGGGTCTGATCAAATTGCTCAGGAGCTTTTCCAGGCACAGATCCCGGATCCTTGGCGGGCGGCGCGGGCGGCTGACCCGGCAGTTGCCCGGTAGGGTCATGAGGCGTTGCCGGAGGTTGCGATTGACGTGAGACACTAAGTCTATGCTGATGCTGTTGTTGCTTACTCGCTGTCTTGACCGGTGTCGGAGTGGCGAACCCATTTGGCACGTTGTTCTGGACATTACTTGATACAGACGCGTTGCCGGGCGAAGGATGTCCAACTTGTTGCGAGGGTTCGAAGCTCTGGTTCTGCTTCACCGTTGGCGACTGAAGCTGCATACCCGATGGATCGCTAGGTTGTCGTGGCAGTGAAGGCTGCTGCATCTGGTCTGCGAATTGTTTCTGCTGGGTACTTAGGAACGCTTGTTCGTACGCAGCGAGATTCCGTTGGTAATGATCGCGAATCTCTTGGGCGGCCATTGGAAACTGCATCGGAGGGAATAAGAGCTGTTGGGCAATTACAGGCCACATATTTGTGGCATTGATTTTCTTCGATCCACCCAACTTCATGACAGTAGCATAAAGCTGGACGAAGTTGATCGGTCGCCCGCAGACAGTGGGATTGGTGTCTAGAGGAAGATTTCGCGACATCATGAATTTTTGTAACGATCTCATAAACCCTTCCGGGTTGGGAGGCTTAGACATAGTCTGTTGCATTTGCCGAATCGCGGCCATTTGCTGGGGATTCGCCATAGCATTCATGCCAGCTGCTATAGGACGCCCAGCCATGGCGGGGTTCATGCCCATCGGACGACCTTGATTTTGCATTTGCATGGCGTGCATTCGCTGTTGTTGTTGCTGCTGTTGCTGCTGTTGCTGGGCAGCCATTACTTGCTGATATCCTTGCGGCATAGCGCTAAAATGCGCCTGCATGGGAGTTTGTACGGTGGCGGAAGTCATCGCCGCTGCAGGGGAGAATTGGGGCGCCATACCTTGCGGGAATGGCTGTCCGGGAATGAACGAGTTGTTTTGCGGGGTATTAACTCTACTCGGGTGATCTGACTGCGACGGTGATACGTGGGGGGCAACGTGAGGGCCAGCAGGTGAGAACGGACTAGGCGACGCTGTGCCCATCCTCTGTACACCATGCTGGTCGAATTCCTGGATAATGGGCGACTGAGTGACATTTGGTGACGTCCCTTGCTGGAGGTGCTGGTACTGAGCAGGATGCGGAGCAAATTGCGGAGCACCGTTCGCGGGTCCCTGGTACCCTGGGAACGGCACTTGATGCGGCGTTTGCGATCGCGATGCAGCTATCCCGCCCGGTACTTGTCGGGGCGACATCGAGAGACCATCTTCAGGGCGAGGTCGCTTGGATGGAATCACTTGATTAGGGTTGTGAAATCCAGGAGATGCATTTCGTGGCACGCCATTGAACATGCGCTGAAACTGGTTCGGGTCGGGAGTAGGGGAGGCATGAAGGAATGCTGTGGAAGGATCAATGGTCGCCTGGTGAAAACCACCATTGTCATGGCTTGGGAGGTTCGAGGCGTCGGCTAGCCAGGCATTCATGTCGTACGGTTTTACCAACCCATCTGCAATGTGAAAGCTGTCAGAGATTATGACACATAGTAAGAATAGCGCCAATCATCGATATGCGTCGACAAAAAAATTCAAAAATAGAGACATGGTAGTTCAACAAAGAAAGTGACAGGCTCAAATTAGATGGATCGCTTATGAGGAAAGGGTTCTAGACGCGTCAAGCTGAGGTCTGAGGTAAGTCGCGCTTAGTCTGCGACAACACACTTCAATCCGTACTAACGGGCTATATGGATTAAGAGAAAATAAAAAAACAAACTGGGACAGAGAAAAAAATCATTTCACAAAGGACGAAGAGGTAGTAAAGATGTACATACCGACAAGGCTGGATAACTAAAAATGCCGACTCACAAGCGGTGGATGGACAGCCGGTCCCGAAATGGCAGCGGTTAGAAGGCCTGAGAGAGGTTGCGAAGGTGTGAAGTCACGGGACCGTGGACGCTGCAGGCAGAAAAAAAAAAACAGCTGGTGTGATCGCGGGCAGATACACTTTGGGGGACAAGAAACCCATTAGCAAATCATAAAAGGAAAAGGGTAGCTTCTAAACTAATACATGATACCACGGAAGTTTTGGGGAACAAAAAAAAATAAAAATAAAGAATGATAAGCCATAAAATGATACTGTAACTTTCATTCGTAGCGTGCGGTGATAGACCCGAGGAATGGAGAGATGGGTAGTGCGTGGCCACAGTTGGCGCAGCGTGTGATAGGGAAGAATAGCAGACCCAATGACTTGTAGGCAAGCGGGGGGGAAACAACATGACAGGCGTACCTTGACAAAGAGTGCAGTACAAATGTAGGGCCGAATGAAATGTTGTATTTTAATTTAAAAAAAAAAAAAAGTTTTTTTAATTTTAATTCCCTAACTTGCCCTGAGGAGGGAAGGGAGATCGCTTGGTAAGAAGGAAAAGTGGAGGCACGGGGTAAAAAAGACAGGAATGGAGACGGACGTGGAGTGAGGAACGAAACGCCTCAGGAGTCAAAAACTTAGGGACAAGAGGCGGGATAAAACAAAATAAGGGACGGTACTTACGGCGACTGGCGTACACCTTAACTTTCCAGTAAGTATTTTACCGGTAGCAAAGCACAGGGAGAAGTCTCAGGCAGTCATCAGTAGTCGGTTAGCATTGGCGGTAAAAGAGGGGGGAAGGGGGAAGAAAGCAGCAGGCGGAAAGCGGCGGCAAGACGGGAAGAGGCTGGGCCTGCATTGGAGAAGTTATGTAATGTTCAGGGTGGATCCATGAGAAATCCCACTTTCCTTCTTTCGGACATCCATGTCGATTGCCAATGCGCTTTTTATTCTTCTGCTCCATTAGTGATTCCATTTTGTTGATGTATTTATTCTTGATGTGTGTTGCAAACATTTGGCTCGAAAAATGTTTCTAGTTCTGTAGAATTAGTAGGCACGTTGTTACCCATTCATTATGTTAGTCAGATTGTGACCAAAGAACCGACTACTAGTTCAGTAGTACAATCCTTGGTTTTGCTGATTGATTCAGTATAACACCACTCTTCAGTGAAATTTGAGCTGCTAGTAGGACATAGCAATAGAGGCAATATTGAGTGATTTGAAGATATGGTGCATCAAGAGTGCCGTTAGTTATAAGTCTTTGTGAGCAAAAACTGTGTTTTCAGTGACCTGCGCCAGCGGTAGACATATATATTGGAATATGTTAGAGACTAATGGAAACAAAGAACTGGGGGGATATTCTGTGGGGGGGGTGGGTAGGATATAATATGAGACAAACGGGGACAGGCGAAAGAAATAAGAAGGGGAAAAAATCTCGAGGAGAAGGATAATCATTGCGATGAGAGAATGAAAGAAGAGGGCGCCTGCTTCTCTTATAATTGTGTTCCATCAGCTACTCCGTACTAAGCCCACCCAATAAATCCGCCCAATCTGAGGAGTTAAGGTATGGATGGACACATTTACCGCACAACACACGTTATCTCCCAACCCTTGTACGCATCCGTCTAATTACAATAACCCCAAATCTCTTCATCTCTATTACTATTTTTGTACCTTGCTTTTCCTTTCTCTTTCACATTTCTCTCTCTCTTGTTTTTTTTTCCTAGACAGGGGCTTCTTCATTGTCCCACCTGCCACGTCCTTGCAATTCTCCACCACAGAGTAATTTGATTGGTTATTTTTTGAAGATACGGCTCGGTTTTTATGGAAAGTTGCACACTTGGGGTAAGTATATATGGTGCCATGGGGCCAGGGTAAATACTATGGTGGCTTTAAGGGTTGGCGTATGTGTTTTGCATGTGTGGAATCTTAGTGGTTGTTGAAAATGGACACTTATAATATTAAATACTGAGCGATCGTTGACGATCCTGCTCTATATATACTTTAGTAAGTTACACACCACCGATGCGTGTCAAGAAATACTTAATACATTACTTTTGGCATGTAACTTTTTGTTCTGACATCAGTTGAAAGATTCAACCATGAAAACTCAAATTTGTTTGAAAAAAAAACAAAAACTAAGTACTCTGAAAAAAAAGACTCTAAGTTATACATCCATTATAACTGCGTATGAGAATTGAAAGTGAATCAATACTACTAAACTAACATTGTCTCGGAGTTCTACATACTGTGAGGTGACCGCTCGCCCGGTCGTCAATAGTACCGGCTAGTTGGCATACACGTAGAAATTGAATTTAATGTCCGACATTAATGTTAGGGAGTCGAGGAAAAGCAAAACTGAACCATCTGCAATAAATATTGAATTTGGAATTCGATCCGTTTCTGACAGATACGTTGCCACATTCAGGTATCAGAGCGCGCAACCCAGTTGGGGCCGAGCTCATCGCACGTGACCCAATCCGTGAGCTACGTTGGGTTATGACCGAAGCAAAAGCTCCGATTCCTAACAACGCTACCTGACCGTCCAAGCTCCACCCGTATCGCCCAGAAACCACTCAGATCCCCTTAGTTGATATACCTTGCGCTTCCACTTCTCGCTTCTATCGGACTTTCATCATGGGAGACGTCGCCGTGGAGAACCCGGCGAACACCGTTACGCCTCATACCAAACCAGCTCCTTTTGACACCATCCCGAACATAGACACTATTGAAGGCACAGGGACTGACGGCGGTGATGAATATGCTACTTTGAAGAGACTGCAAAGACATTTAGAGTAAGATAGGGTCCGGTGTTACGCGATGTCATCATTGACTCCCCGATAGGTACATCCAACTCCAAGAGGAGTACATCAAGGATGAGCAAAGGTAAGCAAATACCCCAGTTTCGAAAAGCTTTTCAACAACATACTAACTTGTTCATTGATAACAGGAGTCTGAAGAGGGAACTCGTTCGTGCACAGGAGGAAATCAAACGGATACAAAGTGTGCCTCTGGTTATAGGCCAGTTTATGGAGGCGATTGACCAGAAGTATGTTCGAAGAAGAGGGCGCTTAAGTTTGTTTTACTAATAAACACCCTCCTGTCACTAGTACTGGAATTGTTCAATCATCAACTGGGTCGAACTATGTGGTCCGTATCCTCTCCACTCTCGACCGGGAAAAGCTGAAGCCCTCGTCATCGGTCGCACTCCACCGTCATTCCAATGCCTTGGTCGATATTTTGCCCCCGGAGGCCGACTCTTCTATTGCCATGCTAGGTGAAAACGAAAAGCCGGACGTTACATATGCAGATGTTGGTGGCCTTGACATGCAGAAGCAGGAGATCCGAGAGGCAGTGGAATTGCCGTTGACGCACTTCGATCTTTACAAACAAATTGGTTGGTTGATAGCTTTGGATAGCCCATGTTTACACAGTGTTGCTCACTAGAGCAGGTATCGATCCTCCTCGGGGTGTTTTGCTATATGGCCCCCCGGGTACGGGTAAGACCATGTTGGTCAAAGCAGTGGCAAACAGCACAACTGCTAGTTTCATCCGAGTAAACGGTTCCGAATTCGTCCAGAAATACCTGGGTGAGGGACCTCGCATGGTTCGCGATGTTTTCAGAATGGCCCGGGAAAACGCCCCCGCTATCATCTTCATTGATGAGATTGACGCTATCGCCACGAAACGTTTTGATGCCCAGACTGGTGCGGATCGTGAGGTTCAGCGTATTTTGCTGGAACTTCTCAACCAGATGGATGGTTTCGAGCAGTCAAGCAATGTTAAAGTGATCATGGCCACCAACCGTGCCGATACTTTGGACCCAGCCTTGCTCCGTCCCGGTCGTCTTGACAGGAAGATAGAATTTCCATCACTGCGTGATCGTCGGGAGCGCCGATTGATCTTCACCACTGTTGCATCGAAAATGTCTTTGTCCCCGGAGGTCGACTTGGACTCCCTCATTGTGCGCAATGAGCCGTTGTCTGGTGCTGTCATTGCAGCTATTATGCAGGAAGCTGGGTTGCGAGCTGTGCGCAAGAATCGCTACAACATTATCCAGACTGACCTCGAGGATGCTTACGCTGCCCAAGTGAAGACTGGACAGGAATCGGATAGGTATGATTTTCTGATGATTCAGATTTATTCTTTTGTTTTGAAAAAAAGAAAAACACGACTAATTAATTCTCAGGCTCGAGTTCTACCGGTAAACGTGATGCCTGTTAGATCCACGGTTTCATGAAGTAGGGATACTGGGGTACATGGCGAAAGATTTAGTTAGTCATGAGTTGTAACATCAAGATTAAAGCTCATATATATATGTGTTCTAAGGTAATCTGGGTGGTAGTGTAATGTATTCAGTAGATCATGATTGCCATAGATAAGTGAGTTTCCCTTATCTGCGTTCCTGTGACAGCTCTGTTAGATAGGTCCACTTTTAGATTGGGGTCCTTTATCAATTTTGCCAAGATTACGCGACGATCTTACCGACAGTTTTGTCGAGGCGGTCTTACATCATCAGCGGCAGTGATATCCATCTCCTTTTGGGGGTGCCTGAACTTTATTTGGAACGAACTGACCCAAGGCTATCAAATTGAAAATTAATAATAAACAAGTAGAAAAAAATGCATAAAATCTATGGTTTTGACACGGAAGTATATGCGTTAATGTGTATACAGAGTTTAGATCTAAATACTGTGCTGGTCCGTTTCAAGTTCACCAGGTAACCGTCGTGGATCAAGTGATGAGAACACCCGTGACGATAATCTCCACTCAAATCCAATGACGCAGCAGCATCTATTATGATTGGTCAGATCTTTAGGTCGCTCCGCAACCGGTCCGCATCACCTCACTTTCCCCCAGACCTTAGGGTACCTTCCTTCGTCTCCTCCTTCTCAACTCCCTGTCATCTACCTTCCCTTCCAACTACAGCCCTCCTATCATTATTGCTATCAAACCTCTATCAATACCATCGAATTGCTGTTAGGCTTTCTCGCTGAGACGTGTTGTTGCCCATCATGAAGTCGCCCTCCTTGCTCACAGCTTCCGTGCTGTTGGGCTGTGCTTCCGCCGAGGTCCACAAGCTGAAGCTCAACAAAGTACCGCTTGAAGAGCAGTTTGTGAGTTTGGATCCATTTTTCTTTCTTCCTTTCCTATTTTTTCTTCTACTACTGTACATCCAAACCTATTTATTACGACCTGCTAACTAAATCATGCTTAGAACCTGAACAACATTGATGCCCATGTTCAGGCTCTTGGCCAGAAGTACATGGGCATTCGTCCTAACATTCACCAAGAGCTACTCAATGAGAACCCAGTCAACAAACTGGGCGGCCATGACGTCTTGGTTGACAACTTCCTGAACGCACAATGTATGGAATTATAGCCTCCTTTTGAAGTGTCCCTACTTACGCGACTGTAGACTTCTCCGAGATTGAAATCGGTAGCCCACCTCAAAAGTTCAAGGTTGTGCTTGACACTGGTAGCTCGAACCTCTGGGTTCCATCTTCCGAATGCGGCTCTATTGCCTGTTATTTGCACAACAAGTATGACTCATCCTCGTCGTCTACTTACAAGAAGAATGGCACCGAGTTTGCCATCAAATACGGCTCTGGTAGCCTGAGTGGTTTCGTGTCTCAAGACACCATGAAAATTGGCGATCTGAAGGTCAAAGACCAGCTCTTCGCCGAAGCAACCAGTGAGCCTGGTTTGGCCTTTGCCTTTGGCCGCTTCGACGGTATTTTGGGACTGGGCTTTGACACCATTTCGGTCAACAAGATCCCCCCTCCTTTCTATAACATGCTGGATCAGAAGCTTCTCGATGAGCCAGTATTTTCTTTCTACCTTGGTAACACGAACAAGGAGGGAGATAACTCCGTGGCAACCTTTGGTGGGGTTGACAAGGACCACTACACTGGCGAATTGGTCAAGATTCCTCTTCGCCGCAAGGCCTACTGGGAGGTCGACTTCGATGCCATTGCACTTGGTGACAATGTTGCCGAGCTTGAGAACACTGGTGTTATCCTTGACACCGGTACTTCTCTCATTGCTCTGCCTTCTACCTTGGCCGAGCTTATGTGAGTTAATGTCCCTCACCGTATGTTTGAAATGCTTTACTGACTTCGTCTTACAGCAACAAAGAGATCGGTGCTAAGAAAGGCTTCACCGGCCAGTACTCGGTCGACTGCGACAAGCGCAGCTCCCTTCCTGACCTCACTTTCACCTTGAGTGGTTACAACTTCACCATTGGTCCCTATGACTACACTTTGGAAGTCTCCGGATCTTGCATCAGTGCCTTCATGGGCATGGACTTCCCCGAGCCCGTCGGCCCTCTTGCTATTTTGGGTGATGCGTTCCTGAGGAAGTGGTACAGCGTGTACGACCTTGGTAACGGCGCTGTCGGTCTGGCCAAAGCCAAGTAAACGGCCAATCTGTAATGTCACGTTTCAACCGATTGTTTATGTATGAACTTCTGCAACACGACGGTATATGGGGGCCCTTTGGGCAAGGTTCATAGATGACCCCAGACCGATTTTCTTTAAGTCTTGTTTTCATGTGCTGTAGTCACTGAATACACTAATGCTATTCCAGTGGAATGCCAGTAACATGGGACTTTCAATTGAATGTTTACATATAATTTACGTAGAAGGCCGTGCCTCGTGAGTGACTGCGTTTAAAGCGGCGTGTGTAGCGTACCAAACTTGCTGCGAATGAACTTGCATAACTATACATGTATAATTGTTGAAATATGTTAGGTGGATGACATACTGTATCATGAAACCGACGCGAAGTCCTACAGAGCATGGTATGAGATTCCCACATGACATACAAATTTGAGATTAGCCATCCGATTCATATACAGTGGTCCAAGGGGTTAATAGTGAGTGTTGTATAATTGTTTACAACTCAACACTAGATATTTTTGGTTAGAAACAGTTGAAAACGGTTACAGAATGGTGAAATACGGTCAGTGATAGTGTAAAATAATAAAATTACAATTGAAAGACCAATTACCTTGAACTTGTATTCAAGTTGGAAACAGTCATAAATGGTTGATAATAATTAAACCATTGAAATATCAAATGGCTTTGTATTTCTTGGTACTATACTGTAGAATTGTATATATTGATTCTTTATTATTTGTAATGATTTGTAATGATTTACATTGATCCAAAACTATTTCAATACTGCTTGATTTTACCTTGAGTTGTGGGAACCCTAGGGCCACCATATGAATATAATACAGAGATATAAATGTGATTGATTGATATGAGAATCGCACAACTATACACAAACATAAAGAGAGAAGAGATGTCTCGGGAGGGGAAAAGAAAAAAAGAAAGAAAAAACAAGCATCTACTTCCGCTCAAACACAATGACGGAGAAATAAGTCGTAGGGTCATAACCGTGGATTTCGACCACACGGAGACCGGCCTGTTCAGCGAGTGCTTCCCATTGCGCTTTTGTGCGCTCCTTTCCACCCAAAGAGTTCATCAGGATGAGGTCGGCTACTGTTACCTGCCAGGGTACCTTGGTCTCGGGGACGACCATCTCGTCGACGAGGATCTGCGAGCCACTTGTCATCGCGGCGGCTAGGTTGTTTAGTATCTGGATACATTGGGCATCGAGCCAATCGTGGAGGATTCTACGTAGGTAGTAGAATCGGGCACCTGGGGTTTTGAGTTAGTTGCCAGTGGATGCTGGGGGTAGGTAGTTGGGTGATGGATATGTGATATATACCTGGAACAGGCTGTGCCTGGAAGAAATCATGAGATATGGATTCTACGCCGTCGATTTTGGGGAGATCTTCTACGGCTCGTGGCAGGTCTTGGAGGACTAGCCAGCCGGCTAGATTGGGGTACTTGTTCCTCAGCTGGATGCATTGATGGCCGTAGCCGCCGCCCACGTCGACGAAGAAAGGCCGTTCCGAGCCCTGGCGAGAACCCGTGACGGCTTTGGTGGCTCTGTCGAAGCTGTTGAACCCTGCGGTCCAGTCGCTGGAGCCGAGGGCTGACATCATCTTTTGCAGGGCGGCGAAATGCTCCGGGTGCTCGGCTAGCCATGCGAAGTTGTTGAGCTTGGTGTTGAAGGCTTTCTGGAAGGGCGTGTTGTTGTCTTGGGTGATGTCTTGGTATTTTGTTTCGGCGAAGAAACTGGGGTACGCTTGGATGATTGGGCCGGCTTGGTCGAAGCTGGTTTTGTTAGTTTGGTTCTTTTTCTTTGATATATTTGTTTTGTTGGGCTGTAGGGGGAAGGCATACGCATATTCAGCGAAGGCTTTGGCACTTGGATCGGCTAGAGCGTGGGATGTTTCGTTTGCTTTGTACGTTCCTGGGCCGGTTTCGGTTACCATGTTGTTTGATGCTAGGTAGCGGAGGATTCGTTCTAATGTCGGTTAGAGGTGAGAATGGGGAGTGGGGGATGAGGCATGTTACCGAATAGTTCGGGACTGGCAGTGGACTTTTCTGCAATTTGGGAGAATGTTAGGGCTTCTTTGCTCTGAGAGAGCGTTTGAAAGATCCCGGCTTCCGTGGCGAGGCGGACGGTTGCGATTTGCAGGTGCTGAGGGGGGGCTGTTAGTTGGAGTGGTATGCTTGCTGTGTGTTCTTACAGAGTTAAAGAGGCCCATGCGAATGTCCTTCGGGGAGGCTATCTCTGACAAGAGTTGACGGAGAGCATTCTGGATATCGATGCGGCCTGCTTCATCGGACTCTCCGGCTAGGGATTGGAGCTGGGCGATGAGTGCTTCCATGGGGGCGACAATGGCGGATGAAGATGGGATATTGAGAGATCGAGGAAGGACTTGTTGCTGATATTTTCTTGATCGAATGGGTTATACATATTAATTTATATAGTCCGATGCTCCTACAGCCTCCGTGGAAACTCCCCGGAGCTTACGGGGCTGTGCGTTGTGATTGGTCGGTTCCTGTATAGTTCCCATGTCACCATCTGATGAATTTCCAATGACTTAGTAGGTGTCATTTGGATATAACTTCCTGTGTGTCATCGCTGGACATCCTGCCAAACCCGTGTTCTGGGTAGGTAGCATCGTAGTACGACTTTATTGGATTGCAGGATAAGCTGACGAATTTCTGTCCTACATGGCAGGATGTGCAGTACTCTTGTGGTATGTACAAACTCGTATTTCAAACGGGAAAGAGTATGCATGTTTGATAAAAAGGTTGGCATCTGCAGCTTCATTCCTTGCATCGAGTATCTTCTGATCAGCGTCTGTTGGTTTCATGCATTAATTGGGTCTGTGGTGTATTGTTCAGAGGTGATTCAAGTTGGGATGTGAGATATGGCTACGGGTTTGTTTGTTCACATGATGGATAGGGTTTATTTCTGTTTGACTGGATTTTGTACCACTTCGGACTGTTATGGATGTCTTTCATCATCCTTGGGTTGGGAACTAGATCAATTACCCGGAGACAAAGGATTCTAAATTTGTATTTTGAATGATTTTTGCACAAAAACACCATTTCCAAGGTGATAAATAAATAAATGATTGAGTTAAATCAAGTTAAACAGATAATGGGATGAAGAACTGTGATTAAAGTAAAGTATACTAGTACAGGGGCTAAGCAACAGTTAAGTTGCATATCAATGATCCAGCAAACTAAAAATGTCAAAAGAAAAGCAAAGCAAAGAAAGACCAGAACAAAAGAGAAAGAAAAGAAAAGAAAAGAAAAGAGGGTCTGAAGTTCTCGCCCCGCACGGGCTCCCGACCAACAAAACCAAACCAAACCAAACCAAACCAAATCCATTGCCTTGGCAAGTCAATCCAAACCTTCTTTCGCTCTTGATGAACTGCTCTTTCTTTCCCTCATTCATCATCATCCCCCATCTTAAAACCCTCACACGACCATCTAACCCGACGCTTTTTTATTACCAATTTTATTTTTTTTCTCTTTTCCATTCCTGCCGCGCATTTCGCATTGTTATCCTTCCGTCCATTGTCGATAACACTCTCGCTGTCATTTCTTTCTTTGTCGCGTCATCTCGTGGTGACGGACAACCTGATCAACCCGAGAACCCGGGCTACGTCAACCCGCATCTCACATCGCAAACAAAACCAATTTCCATCTATTGTTACGGATCCTTTGCGTTGCGTATCTTTCAGCGTCAACTAAAACCGATTAGAAGCGTGCCCTGAGCGGTGTCGGAGTCGCAGCCAGCGCGTCGGGTATGGCTCCGTAGCTTCTAGATCGGTGTTTCGCTCGCAATATTCACGCTTGTTCCCTATCGCAATTCAACCTCAATAGTGATAGGGTCAATCGAACGATCTTGAAAAGGGCAAAGAAGAAAAAGAGAGCGAGTCAAGTTCAACAGGAGCATGCTTCTCCGATTGCCGCCTGGTCTTCATTACCCGATCACCGTAACGTCGCTGCTCAGACAGCCCGACGATCCGGTGTTGAGGGATGAAGCTTTGTTCTGGTATGTTTATGAGACCACCGTGACCGAGGGTGATGAGCTGGGCAACAAAGTCGACGTCTTGCGCAAGTTTCCGACCAAGTTTGAGTCGACCGTTGATGGTACGGTGGTCGAATGGAAGATTGCCAAGGGGGATGTCATCGACGGACCGTAAGTCACTCTTGCTTTACCTAATACATTGGACAGCGTGGTTTGGTGTTGGTGACTGACCGGAAGACAGTGTCGAGGTCGTCGAAATTGATGAGCCATGTGCCCACGAAGTCCAATTCGGGGGGTTATGTGCAGAATGCGGGAAGGACATGACCGAGTGAGTATTTCCATCAAACGATATGTTGTACTGCTATGCAGAAGCTGACTGGTCCGGTTTTCCCAGGTCGACGTATAACACGGAGGTGGCCGATTCGATGCGCGCACCGATCCAAATGGTGCATGACAATACCGCACTTACTGTGAGCGAAAAGGAAGCCACGCGAGTTGAAGAGGATGCGAAGCGCCGGTTACTGTCAGATAGGAAACTCTCTCTCGTGGTGGACCTTGACCAGACAATTATCCATGCCACCGTCGACCCGACTGTTGGGGATTGGATGGAAGATAAAGACAACCCAAACCATGAAGCTCTTGGGGACGTCCGGGCCTTCCAGCTTGTAGACGAGGGCCCGGGAGGGCATGGTTGCTGGTATTTTGTCAAGTTACGACCAGGGCTAGAGTCTTTTTTGCAGAATGTCTCGGAACTCTTTGAGTTGCACATATATACCATGGGCACCCGGGCCTACGCGAAACACATTGCAGATATCATAGACCAAGACCGTAAGCTCTTTGGTGATCGCATCCTCAGTCGTGATGAGAGTGGCAGCTTGACTGCCAAGAACCTCCACCGTCTGTTCCCGGTGGATACCAAGATGGTTGTTATTATCGACGACCGCGGGGACGTTTGGCGATGGAGCCCCAACCTGATCAAGGTCGCCCCATATGACTTTTTCGTCGGTATCGGCGATATCAACTCTAGCTTTTTGCCTAAGAAGCAAGAGTTGGGAGCAGCCAGAAAAGAAGCCGAAAAGGCGGGGCCTCGGCCGCCGAAACCCGCACGGTCAGAGCATCACGTCAACGGTACGACTCCCAAGAGTGAGGGAGGAGTATCGGCTCTAGAACAGCTCGTAACCATGGGTGGAGGAGATAACCCAAGATTACTCCAAGAACAGTCTGATGCTCAAGAGGAGACAATCATGCACCAGGTAGAAGACCGCCCACTGTTGCAAAAGCAGAGGGAACTTGATGCTGAAGAAAACGCTGCCGAGAGTGATGATTCCTCGAGCGTGGAAGAGTCGCCAGACCCAGCCAAACATCGGCATCATCTACTGGAAGACAATGACCGAGAACTCTTTCAGTTGGAAGAACGGCTGGAAAAGGTACATAGACTGTTTTTCGATGAGTATGATCGAAGACGGACACGAGCACTAGGTGGAAGAGTGGCAGCTTTGAGAGGCGAAAAAACCCCATCGAAGGAGAAGGACGTTGACTTGAAACTGGTGCCTGATGTTAAAGACATCATGCCGCTGATCAAAAGCCACGTCCTCAGCGGAGTCGTCTTGGTATTTTCAGGAGTACTACCTCTGAATGTAATGACGAAAAACGCCGATATCTCCTTATGGGCGAAGAGCTTTGGGGCTGTCATCTCTCAAAAGATCAGGAAGAAGACCACGCATCTCGTGGCCGGCCGTAACCGTACAGCTAAAGTTCGAGAAGCAACGCGCTATCCTAATGTCAAGATCGTCACAACCCAATGGTTGTTGGACTGTCTGACGCATTGGAAGCGGCTGGATGAGACGCCTTATCTCCTTGAAATCCACCCCGATGATAAAGGCGAGCCAATCTCGCCCGGCTCCGGGGGGTCGTCATCTGAATCTGAAGATACGAGAGAGCGTTTGAGTGACGAAGACATCTCGGAACCCACCGAGGACATGTTCGAGTCAACGGGCTTAGACGAATACTCGCCCATCGGCTACGATGAAGAACAGCAAGCCAGTATTCACGAAGAGCTAAAAGAGTTCCTGGGGAGCGATGACGAAAGCGAAAGTGACAATGAAGCCTCATCATGGGAGGAGGAAGCGGGGCCAAACAAGAAGCGAAAGCGCGATGACGGATCTGAAGACGGGGATGACGGCGACAGCCAAGACGAGAGCGACCAGGGTGGCTCGCGCCTTGCGCAGCGCATTAAGCGGTCCTATGAGCGGAGCACGGGTCTGAAAGAGGTAGCTACTGCAACCAGCGAGGGCTCCCAGGCGCTGCCCGTTCCTACCGAGCCCGACGATAAGGAGACACCAAAAGAGCCGGAAGAACCAGCACCACAAGAGCAGGAGAATCCAAACTTGCCAGAAGATCCCGTCGATGACGAAGATGAACTCGAACGGGAGATGCTGGCCGCGCTTGCAGGCGACGATTATGACAATAGAGTGGAAGAAGAGGTCGCAGCGGAGAATGGATAGATTTTATTCTGTCTCGTGCCCACTCGGCTTCTGCTATATTAAGGCGTTGGGTGTACGTGATGTGGCTGTGAGAGTTGCCTGTTGAGCACATATTTGGATTCAGATTGGCAGTGATTTATGCTTTCTCATTTCGTTGCAATTGGTGCGATGCAATGACGGCATAGCGATGGCGTTGGGTATTCTGCTCTGATGTAGTTTAAATTTACGGGGTTATTTTATATCTGCGAGAGGAAAACAAAACAGAAAAGATGTTGGATACAGTATACCATACAACTATTTTCATACATCATATATCATATCTCATGTCATAGGAACAAGACATTAATCATAAACATCCCGATCAACCTGCCACGCCATGATCATCATCCATAAAAAGAAAATGGTATTAACCAATTCAAACGCAAAAGAAGTTTTCCAACAGTCACCTATACTCATTAGCATCCAAACAACTTTCAAAACTTTCAAAAGAGAGAAAAGAGAAAACAAGTGAAAGAAAGAGAAAGAAAGAGAAAAAAAAGAGAAGGGAGAAAAAGAAAGAAAGAAACATACAAATCGTCTTCTGCGTCAACCAAGCCAAGGTCTCCATATTATTCCCCCCGACCCGATTATGCTGGATATAAATCTGACAATTATCGTTCACGTTCCCGACCACCCCGTACAACTGCAAGGATGTCTCGATGAGTCCTGTTAACCAGAGCACGAAGAGGATGAAACTTCCTAGCATTATGATGCCGGGGAGGAGGAATCCTTGGGCTGCTAGGATTAGAATTAGGATTATGAAGAAGACGCCTAGAGCGCCTGAGACGATCATGAATGGGAAGAGCCTTTTTTTTTATTAGTTTTCTTTCTTTTATTTATTTATTTATTTATTTTTTTTTTTTTTTTGGTTGAGGGGTTGTCATGTTGGGGTGGGGATATATGGATTTGGGGTGGTGTATATGAGGTAGGGAGGGACATACCATGGCGTCCCTAGACGCATCTCAGATTGTACGGCCATAAACCAGGAAAAAATCCCTAGACAGATTGCAGACGAGGAGAGGACGATCAGAATCCATATATTGAGTTGGAGTTCGGGCCAGTGATAGCGACGACGGCGGTAGACGACTGCCATTTCTTTCTTTCTTTTTATCTTTGATTTGTTGTTTAGATATAGTTGATTATTTGATGTTGAATAGTTGATGTTTGATGATTGTTTGAGTGATTGTTTAGATGGTTGGTGAATAGTCTTCGGAGAATTTGTTGTTGATTATTATATGAACATAATAGATATAATGTATACCTATCACTTAAATAATTCCGAGATGTGCAAGGTTCCTGGTAGATTATAATCTGGCGGTCACTTGGGAGGTTCTGGACCGGTATGGAGATTTTTTTAGAATGTGCTTATTGGGTAGGTTGGGGGTTTTATGCAGTGACAGCGCATTGGTTTTTCTCTCTCTTTCTTGGTTTGTGATTGATTGGTGATTGGTTGTGTATGTTGTAGTGTTTGGTGATTGATTGGTTGGTTTGGATGAGATGAGTATTTGTGTATTGGTAGATTCAGTGATGTGGATTGAAAATTATGAGTATTCTACAAGTACAATATTAAAATGCATTCATACTACTAGTATGGCTGAAGAAAATTAAATGAGGTGGCAGGAAATTGCGGTGGCTGGTCTTGTCTTTTGTCTACGGATAGAGATCAGCTGGTTTAGTTACTAGTAACCGATTTAATTCATGTCAATGTCATTGTACATCTTAATGTAGTGTCGTGTCTATTAATCTTCTTTCTTTTCTTTTTTTATGACTTAGAAATTTCACAGAAGAGTGTCTCCCAAGGCACTGCGGACTAATGAGCACCCTGTGCGGATGGTCTCAGAAGCTCCTACGGACTCCAGACTGGGGTTCACTTCGACCAGGTCCATGGCGACCAGGTTGCCGGTCTCATGGACGCATTCGCAGATGAAGTCACCCTCGCGGAGAGTCAGACCGCCACGGACGGGGGTGCCGGTGCTAGGAGCCCATTGCGGATCCAATGCGTCAACGTCGAATGAGAGGTGAATGGGCGTATCGTTTCCAATGTGGGCCAGGGCCATCTCGACCACGCGACCGATACCGTAACTGTTATTGTTAGCATTTTTTTTTTTTTTTTTAAATTGATTTTTCTTTTCTTTTGGAAAAGGATGAAAAAAGAACTGAAAAAAGGGGAAGAAAGAAGTACCGATCAACATCATGCATGCTAAACGCCTTAATACCATGCTCCCGCAGCAACTGCTTCTCGCCACGGTCCACGTCCCGCAAACCAATGTACACCAGCTTGCGCGTGCTGATGATATGCTCATCCTGCAACCAGCCGAAGACATCCTTGCGCTCTTCGCGGGCCAACCGCGTCAAGAACGCCATCGGCATACCGTGGATGTTACCGCTAGGGCTCATCTCGGGGACGTTAATGTCAGCGTGCGCATCGACCCAGATAACGGCCAGCTCGCGACCCAAGCGTTCGCGCGTGGCCTTGGCCGAGCCCGAGATGGATCCGATAGCGATCGAGTGGTCGCCGCCCAGCGTCAGCACCATCTGGCCCTGCCGGGCCTTCTCGTAGACCTGTGTGCTCAGCGCCTCGGTCACGGCGCTCACGGCCCGTGGCTTCTTCATGTTCCGGTGGTCGGGGTCTTCGCTGGGAATGTGCTTCTCATAGTAGTGGACTTCGTTGTCGTAGTCGAGTTGGTAGCCCAGATCTTCGTTGAGTTGATCGAGAAGACCGGCTTCAATAAGGGCCATGGGGGCTGCTTCGACGCCGGTTTTGCACTGTTCATGGAATTTCTGTTAGCTTTGGCTGATCGACAGTGACGTTGTATCTAAAATTGATAGGTTTAATTTAATGTTTTCATACCTGGCCGCCATTGAATCCAACTGCCACCACGCCGAGGTGGCCGGGCTTGGACAAGAAACGCTGTGTGATGGTGGATGGTTGAGTCATGGTGAATTGAGGAAAAGGTGAATTTGGTAGCGTAAGAAAGATAGAAGATCTGATAGAGGAAAATCGAGAGGGTAAAAAAAAATCTAGAAAAGGGAACTAAGATAAGATCTTGATTTAAGTGGAGACCCACGGGTTCAACGTGGTTTCTGATCAAACAAAGACTAAAGACCCTCTTTTGTTTAAACCAAACACTTGGGTATCTATGTTTATAAACCGGGAGAAAAGGATAGTGAGTATGAAAGAGAGAAAAGGAATCAGACCGGGGAAACACGCCCTTATTTATGTACCTGGGTCGTGGGGCTGATGCCGCGGTTCTTGTGAATGATCGCTAAGACCTGCTTTTAGGGATCGTGCACTTCCCCTAAGTACAGGTCCAGGAGAGATTGCCCGCGACGGCGTCGCCATCCCACTCCACACTCCCAAGTTTTTATTAGCAATTATTGGAGCTGGAAGTTAACATGTCAGAAAGTCAGGGAGAGACTGGTTTTGTTGTTTTTATTGCCAAGATTGAGTAATTATGCAAGAGGGGCGATTAAAAAAATAAATCGGGTATCACTTGATCGCTATGACGCTATTTCTAACATTCCGTGAAGAGAATCAACTAATTCGTAGAAAGACACATTCCTTAGGACGGCGAATCACCGAAAATCAACTCCCGGAGGATGGCGTCCGCTTTGGGCGCTTCTACACGACCCTTTTCTCCGGTGCGCATCATCTGTCCCACGAACCAGCCCAGTTTACCAAGCTGGTTCTTGGTGCGGATTTGCTCGACCATCGGTGGGTTTTGGCCGAGCGCATCTTCGGCCAGCGCGATGTATTCTTCGCGCGAGAGGGGGCGGAGGAGTAAGCTCTCTTCCTCCAGTAATTGGGGAATGGGCCGGGCGTCTCCGTCAAAGACCATGGCTAGGACCTGTCGTGCGGTGGGCCCGGTGATGCGCTTCCGCTGAAGAAAATCGATGATCTGGGCGAGGGACAATGCAGGGACCCTTGTTGGGTCCCAACTAAGGTCCGCTTTGGTTAACAGACCCCCAAGCTCGTGGAGAACCCAGTTACCTGCCACGCGGGCAAGGCCCCCACGGCTCTTCGGGTCCTGGTCCTGTTGCAGATCCCGCAGGAGATCCACCACGTCCTGGTAATATTCAAGGCGAACTCCGTCGTCCAACTCGACCATCGGTTTCGCGTCTTCGATCGAGAGTCCGTATTCTTTGCTCATCAGCAGCTGGTACAGCTCATCCGAGGGTGTTGGGAGTGTGTTCCTCAGTTCCGCCACGAGATCGGCACCTATCACGAGTGGGGGCAGGTCGGGATCCGGCATATATCGATAGTCCACTTCACCCTCTTTGCCTCGGAGCTTCCGGGTTTCGGTGCTCCCAATAGTCCAACCACGAGTCTCCCCCTCCACTACACCACCACTTTCCAGGACGGAAATCTGACGGTTCTTCTCGGCAATGATCGCGTCCTCGACAGCCTTGAAACTGCTCAGGTTTTTGATCTCGGTACGCTGACCAAGGCCACCGATCCCGCCATACTGATGTGTACCGGCCGCTTCGCCCCGCTGACGGATCGAGACATTCACATCAGCACGCAGACCTCCTAGTTCCATACCGGTGGTCACTGCGTTACACGACTGAAGGATGGACTGGATTTTCCGTACGCATGCTGCAGCCGTGGCGGGGTTGTGGATCTGGGGCATCGTAATAATCTCGATGAGAGGATGGGAGACACGGTTGAAGTCGAGAAGCTGTGTTGACGGAGGGTATTCCTGGGACTTCGCCGTGTCCTGCTCCAACTGAACCTGTTTAATGCCAATGCGGATCCTGTCTCCATCTTCCGGCGCGATACCGTCATGGCTGAATAGATCTATGTAGCCGTTTCTCGCAAAGGGTTCTGCCAGTGTTAACCACGGGGAATAAGATAGAGCGAGGCACTAATTACCGTAGTATTGTGTGATCTGGTAACCAGCCGGCTGGTCTTGGTAAAAGTAGTGTTTCCGATCAAACTTGCTCACAGGCTGAATGTCGCAATTCAAAGCGATGGCGGCGCGGAGAGCGGGAAGAAGGGTCGGGATTTGGAATTCCTGGAATGGTTAATGTCTGTGGGCTACTAGAGCCGATCATTATCGTAGACTGACTGGTTGGCTGCCCGGGAATGCAAGGTCGAACAGAGCGACATTGGAATTGGGAAGGTCGGTGGAAGAAGTCGGGGCACCTGATCAGGCGTTAGACGCATGGTCGTTGGACCAACGCAGAGGGTACAGTAAGAGTAACCCACGGGAAAACAATTTATTCTCGGTGTTCAACTGCGCATGGATCTCAACACCGACAGTCAATTCCCACTTCTGCCGGGAGGCCTCCTCTTCCTCTCTCTTCTGCCGTTTCTCAGCCTTCAGAGACTTTGCGCTTTGCTTCAACTGCTTTCGGAGTGGCACGCGATCTTGCGATTCTGCGGCGGATGTCTGCAGATTCCGGACTGGGAGTGATTTGAGATAATTGTATGGGAGGGTAGGAAATCGCGAACTATGGGGTTGGCGACATTGTGACCCGACGAGAGAGCGAGCTGCTCGAGGCGATTGGCGCAGCCATGGACGAAGCATATGGAAGGGAATGTTGTGGTGTATACGGGGCGGGCGAGTATGCGTGGAAGCGATTGGACCAAAGTCGGACAATTGCAGGTGGATGAGAAGGAAAAGCCAGAGAGAACGAAGTATAATATGATAAGAGTTTCACTAACCTTTAAACCTTCGAAATATTCTTGTTTAGGGAAAACTGGGAGGAAAAAAAGGGCGGAATGATGGGCGGATGACAATACCATACCATCTGATACTCTCACCGCCAGATTCTTTGCAATTAATAAATAATAAATAAATCATGAGATGAAAAACAATCCAAATGTCAATCAAATTCAAGGAAAATAATTTTTATTTATTTATTTTATTAAAAAAAAAAAAAAAAAAAAAAAAAAGAAACCAATGATAATCCATGTCGTGCATTGCATATGACTTCCCCCAGTTGGTTTATCAAAAGATCAATCAGAGTTGATCAAAGCCACTCCACCCAATGTTGTGCAGCCAACTCATCGGGCTCTGATGAAACACTTTGTGAACTGCATCTATGACGATATATAGGTTTCCTCTTGTACACCCCTCGCCGATGTCCAAGTTACTCTCAAGTTTTATTTTATTTTATTTATTTTTGATAATGTGAACCTATGCTACTTTTTGTCATACCCCCAGACGCAGTGAACAAGCATGAATTTTGTTAAATATTAAATCAAATCAAAATGATCCTTTTCTAAAAAAGAAAAGAAAATAAAAGAAGAGAAATCATGAGCCGGGTCACACGTCCTCTCGTGATCTGAAAGCCGATCTGTCAGATCTTCTCCATTCTTTTGGCCCCTCGGTGATCTTCATCCGCGTCTTCCCCCCTCCAAAAATAGGGCAACTTTGAGTTGGGGCAGATGGATCGCCGTCTTGGATTGGCTTGTCTCTTCACTTAAGACACTCTTTGCCCGTCTCCGATTGATCCCTAAATGTTTGGGGTTCCTGTTATCTGTAAACAAATGCTTACTGACTGTGGTCTTAGTGTAACTTTCAAAGCATTCTCGGATCTATAAAGCAAGGGCCTCTGTTCCTTGGTATGTATCTATATTTTCCTCCATTAACGGATCTTAAATCGCTCCAACCAAGCATTGTTCTACTTTTTCTTTTCTTTCCTATTTTCCGAAACAACAAGATTCCTCCGTTCCATTGTGTCCTACATACTTCCAAGACTGACGTTCGAAAGGTCCATGCCGTTTGAGCGATCCTTTAATCGCCCTTGATATGTCTCTCCTGCTGCCCCTCCGAACCTCTTCCTTGGCCGGCGTATCCCTCCATGTCTAAATCTGTTGGTTGTTGACGGAGTATCGCCTACAAGGGGTAGCATCTGGCTGGACTAAATCCTAGCTTAACGCCGTCTTTTCTGTTCATGATGTTGCTCTATCCTGGGGCAAAACGTTACAAACAATCCTCTAAAGATGGTGGGACCAAGGCTTCGGGAGCCTCTATCACTTCCATGAACACGTCAAAAGGCTCCAGATCTTCTACGGAGAACCCTAAGAAAGGAAGCTCCCAGGGTAAAGCTAAGGGCAAAATGGCAAATACCGGAAATATGCAGAAGACTTCAGCCTCGAAAGATTCGAAGTCGAAATCAAAGGAGTCAGAGAAGAGAGCCCCGAACGTATTCGAGTACTTAGACTCCGACTCTGATGAATTTTCAGAAGATGATATCACCATCGATGTCCCGAGGGTATCCAAATACTCATCCAAGGCTCCACACATTGGTGCGAGACTTCCAACCCAAGGGGCAACCAACCATGGCCACATGAAGCCTAGAAGATCGATGGAATCATATCATACCGACAAACAAAACTTGGACTTGACCTCCATACCTGAAAGCTACTATCCGTCCCAGGATGCCTCGTCATTACACAACCCTCATTTCCCCCCATCTCCCCCGCAAAGCCCGGAGGACAATCTCCACAATGTCGACACCAGGCAGAAACCGACGCCTCAGCCCGTCCCATCTGGCTACGGATCTCTTGCCCGCCAGCTAAGCTCCTCCGTCGACAAAGACGAACCTAGTCTCTCACCGCTGTACCGTCGATTTGAAGACATCAATCACCGCGTGCTTCTGTATCTCCAGGACGAGATCGCACAGATGGAAGAAGAGCTGCGTGTCTTGGACGAGTATGACGAGATGCACCGCGTCGCCACAGCCGAGCAAGAAGGAACGAGTATCCTGCCCGCTTCAAGACGCATGGATGCCCAAGCGCACATGTACTCATCGTTACATTACCGCCGAGAGGAAGTAATGGCTACATTGATCCATAAAACTCAACAGTACAGTCAGTATCACACAATCTCAAACCTACATTCATCGACTAACCTAACCAGACACTTCCCTCAGCGCATACAGCAAAGTCATGCAAGGGCTGCCCGGTGCTTCAGAGAAAGACGTCGATACGTATCGCGCCTGGATCAAGAAGCACAACCCGATAGCGGCGCCCGAGACCAATTTCCTAGATTATACCAAAGACCTCGTCACGTTCCCACGGCGGCCCACAGCCCGCTCTGGTTCAGTTTTCTCGACCATCATCATCGCCTCCGCTGCCATCCTCTTCCCGTTAATTGCTTTCAGCATGATCGCCGAGTTTTCGGGGCGTCTCCTCGTCGTCGCAATGGCCGGCGGCGCTGCTTCTGCAATCGCATCCAACATGTCGACCGGCACCGACCAACTCGTCGCCTCCCACGACGGATGGAGGATCGCCGCATTGTATGTAGCAACCTACCTACCTTTCTGCCTTCCCGCTTCACTTCCTCACTCCCCCCCTAATTTACCTCACTAAGCCTTGCCTCTAACCAGTCCCAGGTATTTCGGCTTCATGACCTTCGTCGCAATGTTCATTCCATGATCACCCAACCACAAATACTAATACCTAATGACTAACGAATTTCTTTCTAACGACGCACCACGCTTCCACTCCACCCGCACCATGTGAACTATTTAGGAAAAAACCGGTATAAAGGGAGGCGTTGTAGAAACAAAAACAAGGCAGGGGGGAGAACTAACAAGGACTGACTTGACTTTAAATTCTGAATCACTGTTCACGGGAGTACACACCACAGCTTGAATACCTTGTTTATCCCATTTACTTGACGATCGGGCCAGAAGATTTATATTAGTATGTAATACTTCAAACCAAATTGATTAATAACACCACATAGCTGGACAAAAGGAGATCTACTCTCTGCTGCCCATCCAAATTCAACTTAACAAAAAAATGAAACAAAGAACATGCACAGCAAACATTTCTAAGTTAACCATGCGCTCCCACTTAAGTAAAGAAGGGTGAATATGAAATAAAGAAAGAAAGAAAGATAGATAGAAAGGAGAATAGAGATACTCCGTCTCCCTTCTTCCACCAGATAGCCAAATCGATCTGGGGAAAATCACTCTGCGCCGGTCGCTGATTAGTACAGAACAGGCGGGACACGTACAGTGATAACTGATAGAAAGGGTAATCAAGAAGTTGGACAGGTGACGAGAATGGAAAGTAAGAAGAAGTTAGAAAAGGGAGAAGAAAAGATCCTGCTCTTGTCTTTGTTTTGGTTTTCTTCGAATCTAATTGCCCGTTGCTTTTTTTTTACGGGGAGTATAAAAATGATTAATGATAAAGGGATTGATGTGTGAATAAGGTGGATGACGTGAGTCAAAAGGTAAGATGATAGAGAAGAAGCATAGACAAGTTACAAAAGACCAATACTAATCATAACTGTGTAACACCATTAAACCGGACCCCCCGTTCCATTTTCTAGACAGACAAGGGAAAGATAATAGAGCAATAAAAAAGTTGACGTAGAAAAAAAGGGTGTGATAAAAGAGAAAAAATAAGGAGATTCCCGGGACCCTTGTTGATATAGGAAATAATCGTATTCATTCTCATGACGGGACCGCGTTGCCGTTTTGTTTGTTCCCGGGGGTGACGCTTCGGTCTTGCGAACCGCTCTCTGTCGGGGGCTGCGGTGTCGAGCTCTGTCGTACTTGGGCGGCTAATTGCGTCCTGTTTCTTTCCATCAGCATGGCTTGTTCTGCAGCACTCCGAGCGTAAATTGTGGCCGCAGCTGAATTTGAGTATGTGCCTGATGGAGGAGGGGCTTGATTGGAGGGATAATTTCCGTACGGTGGAGGTTGCTGCGGTATATACCGTTGCTGTGGGTTGCTAGAACCCGGTGTCATGTATGGCGTCCGTGGCGCTGCATAGGACACTTGCTTTTGGGGAGAAGCACTACGTGCTGCTGCAAACGATGCGTTGTACGCTCCTGGTTGCGCAGGGCGCGGTGTATAGGGCTGTGGGGATGCTTGAGCAGCTGGCCCTTGCTGTGCCGCGTAAGGAGTGAAGCCATTTTGTCCTGGCCGTGGGAATTGCTGATTGTACTGCGCGTGGGACTGAGAGTAGCCCGGTGTGAACGCAGGCCGTTGTGAAGGTGTTGTCGGAGGTCGGGCTCCTGCATATTGTTGTGGACCCGGGGTGTATGGACCGGAAGTGGAGGGCTGCCTTCCGCTGTAGTATGGCTGTTGAGGGAAGCTGCCCTGTGGCTGTACTCGAGGAGTGGTACCGTACGCACGCGCATTGTACCTTGACGGCGTTGAGGTTCTATTTGCTGCAGTGGGCATGGGGGCCATGGCCGCGCTTCGTTCCTGTTGCATTGTGAAATCGTCTTTCTCCATAGTTCCATGGTAATCTGGGTTCTCAATAACAATTCTTCGACTGATATTCAGCTCGTCCAGCTGATCTCCGTCCAATTTAGCGACGGCATAAGGCGGTAGGTTGGAGATAAGGGCTGCCAGACTAGTCCTCAGTGTTTCGTAGATACCGAACTCTTCCGCAGACGGTTGGTCTGGGTTCCTCGGATCGGAGCCTGTCTCCTTAGGGTCGATACCTTGTCCATTGAGGGTGGGGGGATCGAGATTGCGGATCTTTTGATACGAACTTAGGGTTTCCAGCAAGTCAGAGATGTCGCGCAGTAGCTCATCCACATCCTTCGAATCGGCCTCTTCTTTGTCTTCTTTAGAGACATCGGTGTAGGATACATTGTCGGCAAAGTCCTCAGGCTTGAACGACTTGACCGCCTCCTCTAGGGTGGTTTCATCGAGCTCACCGATATTTCCCGGCCGCACCGACGTGCTTTCTTCAGGTTCTTCCTGGTAAGGTATTGAGAGCAGTGTGTCAAGCCGTCTTGACCCTCGCTTGCTCCACCACACTAGATCTTTTGCATCAGCCTGCAAGATAGCTCCTGAACTATCGAAAGAAGGGGCAAATGATGAGTATACACCCTGAAGCACTATAGAGCCTTCGTCTGCCCATAATGAGGGGTCATCCGCAAACTTGTCATCAACGTACTGCTGTGATGACTGGTGCTTTTCGCGACGATTCCAATAAGACGGGGAAGAAGTGACCCCGCCATACTGGAGCCATTGACCAGACGGTAATAGCGCAAGGCAGTAATTATTCCGGTCTCCCCGGAAGGCCTTGAAGTCGGTAATGGCCTCGAAAGGATCAATCCAGCCGTCCTGAGAACTGCGAGAGGTAGAGCTAGTTGTGTGCGGGACTTCCAATTGAGGCAGCGTCGGACGAGGTGCGAAGACCTCCCCGAAAGTTCTTTTTGGTTCCTTCGGCTTAGCCTCAATATTGTATGGCTCGATCTTGGTGGTTGTGATGCCATTTGGAAGACCAACTTCACGCAAAGGAGCTTGCACTTCAACGTATTTCTCCGCGTTTGGGTCATCAGAAGGTAGTGGCACTTTGACGGACTTTTGTAGACTTGAATATAACTGCTTCGGGTTAGAAGGATTTCCAAAGAGCGTCAAGACTAGGTTGTCGTTTCGAGTCTCCACGTTGGAGGGGGTTGACTTCGCCGGTGCTTCCGCATCCTCTTCCGATGTTTCGGCCTTGATGTTTGACTGGCTCACGTACGCCTGACGAACAAGACTGTTGAGAAGTTTCTTAAATGCTGCTATACGGTTGACGGTTTCTGTCACGGGCGACCCATCTGCTTGAAGCCCGCTCGCCTGTGCCTTATTCCTTTCGATAACGGCAGCCGATGCCTTCTCGATGTCACTTAGAAATTCGGACAGTGTATTATAGCGATTCGAAGCGACTCGGGATTGTATACTTGCGGCTTCGTCTTTGTCGTTAGAGACTTTTGCGCGCTTGGAACGGGGCTTTGCTGGAGACGTGGGTAACGGGCAGGATAGAAGTTGCAGGTCGGTATCATTCCTGATTAGGGTAAGCACATGGAAAAGTGAATGGATGTATGGGTGGAGTCAAGGGGGGAAAACAAAAAAGGAAATAAAAAAGCTTACTTGCTCAAGATTTCCACAAGATTACGGAGAGTTTCCTGCAATTTTATCCTTTCCTGGGCTTGCGACGCAGACGAAGTTGTGTCTTGGGGCACCTTATCATCATGGCTCGATACACGCTTTCGCTTACCAGGCGTCGCCAATGAGGGGGGATCGGGGGTTGTAGCATGGAGTTCACCGTTCGTGGCCGGCATGGAAACTGCTCCTCCGCCTTCGTCTGCGCTCATGGCTTCGGAGTCGCGCCGTTCTTGATGTATTTTCTTGACGCGAGAATGCAGGTCGTTTTTGTTTGATCAGGGTATCGCACCTGGGTTTCGAAGGCGCGCAAACTTGGACTCAACTATGCTAGTAATAATTGGATTGGTTTGCCCAAGAAAAAAATAGCAAAATTATGAGTCGAAACAGAGTGACCGATGGTCGAATGTTCGTGGATCTCCGAAGCGGATGCGCCAATAGTTACGAGACCCAGTGGGAGGATGGAGCGCAACCTCTTAGGATAAATTCAGGTGAATCCGACAACAACCGGAATGAATTGCAAATCAAAGTGGTTGCTGCCACACCTAAAATTAAACCAGTCGGGCGAATACTTTTTCAAGAAAAGTGGTTCCTAGTGAAATAAAATAATAAAGTCGGCGCCGGTAACAGTAACAAGGCGGGAGCACAGGCAAAGAGGGAGATTGTTCCTCATGCGCGCCAAACCCGCAACCCGTGACGATCAATCACGTGATCTATACATTTTTCCCGACTGTTGTTGCGAGAAAAGAACCTCTCGTAGACGATTTATTGTCTCCAAAAAATTAGTCCTCTTCCAACTTTGTTCCAATTGTTTTCTTTGTTCCTCATATAGAAGACGCCCTATGATTATATCTATGGATGTCATCGGTCTTCAATCATGTTCAGAGCCGCTCGAGGGTTCCCTCTCTGAGAGCGGCACACTTGTTCAGTAGCCGTCGATGGCTGAAGGTACCAAATCCATTGATTGGCACATAGGATAGTCAACCCCATCGCCGCCTGTATTAACGAATTATTTGTTCATTGTAGGACATATATCATGGCAGCTTCCCGTATTCGGCATATGTGACAACGCTGCCCAACCCTTCCTCAAATGCCCTACTCGGCCCTCGAATGCCATGTCGATTCCTAAGCTCTGCTACTTCTGATTCGACAACCGACAGAGAAATTCGAGTCCGTAATAGTGATCAACAAAGCTCCTGTGAGCTCTGGGATGGACGGCAACTCCAGTCTCAAATCAATCAGCCCTGTGCACCACCGAGACTGGACCATGAACGGGAACCGGTAATTAATAACACCAAACCATCACCTTCGACAGAAACGCATGCGGACTCAATATTCGCCGAACAGAGACCACCATGCAGAGAGCCCCCTGCGCCCGAGTCTCCCAAATCAGCACCGTTACTACTCACTAGAAACGCACCGTCGGACGGGGATGCACAGGATAAGCAACAACGCCGAGCATCTAACGGGTTGCACAATCCTCGAAGAAAGTCAAAGACAGCCGCCGACTTCTTCCAACCGACACCCACCGAATACTTGATCGACACACTTCAAAATGTTTCACGCGATTTGGATGGCGCAAGGCACCGAAACTGGACCTTTACCGCGAGAAGTCCGGACGATGGCCTCATGGCTCCTTTGAGCAGGAAGCAACGGATGAAATTTAAGATTGAGCATAGGGTATCTTTGCAAGAAATTGTTGCGGACTATATCTACCATGTGGACCGTTTATTGGAGGAAGGAGGAGGTAAAGAACACTCTCAGGCGGCGCTAGAATTAGATGTTGCTTTGCGGAAGGTCTTCCTGAACAAGGAGCATCGCAAATATCTCAGGGCAAGGGAATATTCTATTAAGGATGTGGTTAAGTGGTCCTGGGTGCTCAAGAGCAGTACGCCTTACAAGGCCATACTCCGCATCCTCATGTTAGAACTACAGCCGGACTCAAGAAGAGGAGAATGCCCTGCCCCTCGGGCCATACCTCCTTTCATACCCCTTCTCCTTCTACGCCAGAGTCTGGACACGCAAACCTTCCGATTAATATTGATCTACTCACTTCACCTTATGAGTGGTCAGCCGCATTCGGCCTTAAGTTCTTCTATGATTGCAACAGAAGATGAGACAACTCTACCAGAAATTCATTTATCAGAGGGTGCAAAGCCCATTATAGATCCTAACACATGTGCCACATTCGTTGTTCGTTTGCTGCACCATGCTCGCCAATTGTGGCCACAAGCTCAATTGCCCATTGTGCGTACCTTCGCTTTCTACCTTACACTCTTAGAGCCAGAGGGATCCGGTACTATGGTGTCAGCAACACCACGGAACATCCAGACATTAGCTGGGAAATGTAACACATTTCTCCGCTTACTCTCTCTGCCCTGCAAACAGAGCCCCTTTATGTCGGCTTCGATCCAGCAACAAGCGCAGTTCGAGTTGCTCAAGGCGATGGCAAAAAACCGCCCCGTTTTGCCTGTCACACGTCGAGGGTATCGAGGTATCATTGCGGTTCAATTAGCTCATAAAAAGACGCAAGCTGAGAGACAATCTGCGGAGCTAAAAGCTCCATCGTGGCCACCGTGGAAGGAAGAGAAGTCAGGCATCGATTCTCAAAGGGGAATTGAAGGAATGAAGAGTCGCGCCATGCGGGTGATGTCACAGATGAAAGAAGCAGGGTATTCTCATACTCGTTGGGAAGAGGTTTCAAGCATCCTTGCTGGCTGGGACACGGATAGAAGTCCTACTATCCAAACTAGGACGTTGGCACGGCAGCCGTGGCTTTTACGTGGGCAGTCTGGAGACGCGGATCACCACACCATTTGGGAAGCTCGAATCCGTGCTACGAGGACTGTGAGAGAAGCTTGGGCTTGTTTCCTTTCGTATCGAGATCGAGGCTTACCTCCGCGCGGAAGTATCTATGCTGCAATGGCGGAGAAACTAATTTATCGGAAACATGCAATCAGAACCAACTTCGATCAAGTGAGCCATGCCTTTCCAGGCGATGCTCTAGAAACATTCGCGGAACCTTCTTCAGCACGCGATTTAATATATGTACACACGGAGCCACCTACACTAAACGAGCTTATCAATCAAATGCTCTCGGAAGGAATACGGCCGCAGGGTAGGTTTCTTGCTCTGCTTCTCCACCATGCGCCAACTTTTAGAGCGGGACTAGAATACCTCAGTCGCAGCAATCTGTCACATGAGCAAACCAAAGCTCTGTGTACTGTCTGGAAACATAATTGCGCCTACGGTGAACGAAGCTCGATGGCTTTGAACGCGTTACCGGACTTTCTTTTCTCTGCTTTCATATATTTCCTGTGCAGGTTCTCAAATAACGGCCATCCAATAAGTGCGTTCCCGATCATATTGGGCGGCACATCCACACTCAAGGAGGATACGTCGACTCTTTTCTCTTATCATAAACATGTTGAGGGCGATTATCGGCCTCCTACAACTTTAGCACATGCAATTGAGCTGCTTAAAATACGGATCTCGACATCACCTCAAGCTTGGGTTCATTTGTTATCCGCTCTGAACAGGGATAGAATCACTGGTCGGGCCCACAAGATGCATTGGAGTACCCAGCGTATCATAATTTGGCACGAGATGTTGGAGATTGCTGGACAGATGGAGAAGAGTGATATTCAGCTTGGCCTGCAAGGTTTCCATGTTCTATGCAACGGATTCTCTAGGGCGGTCAACGCAGGAGTTCACAGCCCTGACGCTGGGGAAGAGGCTTTGGAGCTTATTGATGACGTAGTGCGTCACGGGAAGCTGACACACACTGGTCCTGTCTGTTCATGTTTCGGGGACATGGTTAACAAGGGACTTGAGACACTCAAGGTTCAGTTTGATCGACTCGTTCTCCCTGATTCCAAAGCCATGTCACTGTTTGGATATGCCAAATTGTCCCATGCGGATGGTGCCAACGCCCACGTAACCTTGCCACCATTACTCCAAATTCCTTCTCCTGCCATCCTTCATGCATTCGTTAGATCACTTGGATTGGCAGAAGATTACGACGGTTTACTAAGCCTTCTCCGATGGATGTCGCGCTATGCGACCACCCTTAAAGAAGGGTCCGATGAATTGTTGAATGGTGATGTCATGATGCGGCGCACTATAGTAGCAACACGCTTGTTTCTTGAAGGACACCGGGGAAGTCAGGCTTGGGGATCACCCCGCTCGACAGCTTCAGCTGTACATATGCGAGAGCCGAATGAGATTGAACATTCAAGTCAGGCTTGTTCGGATGCATCCGAGTTGATGTCATTCTCGGACCCGAACCTGCAGGAGGCATATGACATAGTCACGGAGACTCATATATGGGGCCTTTGGCCTAGCGACGAAGAGGTTGAAGCATACTGTAATGTACATTGGGAAAATCATGAGGCGCAATGAAACATCAAGCATTTTTGTACATTAGTTGTGTGCGTGTATATACATATACTATATAGATTGTGTGATTTAAAAATGTCATCAAATGATACCCCTTCAAATAGTTTTATCATTTTTTATTTTATTTTTTATGTTATCCCGTGCATTGAAGCGCTTATTCGCGGCAAGGATTCGGTGGATGGTTTCCCCGCAAGTCGACAGCTTTCCCCACACGCAATTTCATAAGAGCTTCTGCAATCATCTGCCTCTCAAGTCTTTTGGATCTTGTAGGTGGTCTAGATCCGTGTCAATCACGCGAGAAAATTTTTTTACGATCCGACTATGCCTCCACGCCTGTATATATCGTCTTCACTGCGGAAATACCCCGTCTTGTCGCTCCGCGTTAAAGTTGCAAGATTTAGCACGAGCGCCGATGATGCGGTCATCAAAACTCAGCAGATCCCCGCGCCCGGTTCTGGGAATATACGCGTGTTACTTCTAAACAGGCCCAGTGCCAGAAATGCGATCTCGAAGAGCTTACTGGATAATCTGGCCAAACAGGTTCAATCGATATCCGCCGAGGGAGGTTCCGGTCCGACCAGAGCTCTGATCATTGCGAGTAATGCGGACTCGGCATTCTGTGCGGGCGCCGACTTGAAGGAGCGCCTCAACATGACCAAAGAAGAGTGGGTTTCACCAAACCCGAATCGCCCAAGTGATCATGGCGATATTCCACTCCTGTTACCACATTGGAACTAATTCGGGTTGTAATCTTCTCTCTCAACAGGACTAATGAGTTTTTGTCAAAACTGCGGGGCACATTCCGCGATCTTGCTGGGCTTTCCATACCTACAATTTCCGCTGTTTCTTCTATGGCACTGGGAGGTGGCTTAGAACTCGCATTGTGCACACATCTACGTGTCTTCGGTTCTTCCACTACGGTTGGGCTGCCTGAAACCCGGCTCGCCATTATCCCTGGAGCGGGAGGCACATACCGCCTGCCGGGCATTATCGGTGTCAACCGTGCTAGAGACCTTATCCTGACGGGGCGTCGCGTGTCAGGTCCTGAGTCGTACTTCATTGGACTCTGCGATCGCCTCGTAGAGATTCTACCGGAGGAGGAGCAGAAGGACGGTGTTGCGCGAGACAAAGTGTTGCGTGAAAGCATAAAACTAGCCATGGATATCTGCGAAGGTGGACCCGTCGCCATTAAGCAAGCATTGCAGGCTGTGAATGACTACCAGAAAGGCGAAAAAGCAGAGAATGAGGCTTACGCTGGCGTTGTCGAAACAGAAGACCGGTTTGAGGCTTTGCGGGCATTCGCGGAAAAGAGAAAACCTGCCTTCCGGGGGCGTTGAGCATGCTAAATGTTGTACGGTAACTGTAAAACAAAGACGATGTTCGCGTTATTACGTCTGAAGAAGGCCCGAAGCCTTATCCCTCGTATGCTTGCAAGTTTACTAGGCTCATCACTGACATGGAGGCAAATCATCTATACTGAGCATGATTATCCATGGTCATCCATGGTCAAAGTGTGGTCTAGGTGTGAAAAGCTGGCAACTGTTGGAGCTTGTTCGCACTGACGAATGGCCCATCATGGTGCTATGACTCAAATTAGAACCACAGAGTTTGACTCATAACCATGGGATCAATAAGTATCGATGTTTTGGTCAATTTCCATCCAATGACTCAATGTTTAAAGGGTTAATCCAAACCAATCACACAAACAAGTGTGGGAGCAGGAGGGCTACCGAATATGTACCTAGTACATCCCATAAGATATCAACGGGTACCTTATCCTTAACCCTGGTTGGTCTATGATTCTCGATGCTCGATACAACCAAGATGGTTCGCCGCGGGAAATAAACCTGGGACAACAGCGGGCCGCAGTTCCGCAACTTTGTTCATCTAGGTACCATATACTGTAGTTCCTGTGTGACAAAAAGTGGCTGAGCGGGAGTTACAGTAGAATCGAGAAGCTGAAGATAAAGAGAGTCTTGGTGTTGTAAGCATGACTCAAATAGACTACTAGATCTGGTTGCAGATTGATGATGGGCAATAGGCCATTGCTTTTTTTTATTTCTTTTTTTTTTTTTTTATTTATTTATTTATCATCGGTTACTGACAATATGTCTCAAACTCTCACCTATGAAAGCACATAAGTACAATCTCAAGTCACAGATTCCTCAAGCTGCGAGCACCGATGCAGCCTCGACTCTCGGGGCTATAACCATAAAATTTCCACCTCTCGAGCATGCAAAAAGTTCAGACTACCTGGCGACCTTGATCTGGGCGTTGACACGTGTGATTTATTCACAATCGTCTTGGTTAATGCTCGAAGTCATTGTCAATATTATAGCTCTACATATCCTGGTTAGCATCCACAGCAGCCATATGATGAAGGCGGAGCCTTCCTCAATCTTGTTCTTGTTCAGGCTTTACCCATGTGCAGGCAACAACCGGGCACCATTGTGTACGCCTACGTGAGACAGGGAAGTGTCTTTTTCTTGACCATGATTGGTTTGACAGGACCACATTAACTACTAAATCAAAGGGCGCAAGGCTGACTCATATCAGATCACGGCTAGACTTTCGAAATCGTCCTGTAACTCAAGTATCTTAGTATTGACTCAGGCTATATTTCAGGCATTTTCGAGTTGTACAGTAAGTAAGTAACATAGTTTCATTCTATTTGCAGGAAACGTAAGGTACTGCCGCACCTGGCGTAAGGTACCGGGCGTATCGTATGGGATATTCCACCTTTTCCCCCGCGATCTGCATCGGCATAAATCTTAGTTCTCCGGAGCTAAGGTGTTTAGTGACTTTAGTCGTTCGCACTGGTCACTTACCCTTGTTTTGCCCCCCAGAAGGCACAACAAACTAAGGTTCTACTCCGTATGAGCATGGGGCCAAAACCTTTCTTACTGAAAACTTCGGTGTAAAGCTGATCAGCCACGCAATGTTGATTCGTTCGAGTACGGGGTCAAGATGATACTCTGCACTATATTCCAATACGAATTCATTGTTTCTGCAGGCAACTTTATTCGAATTAACACTTCTATTAATAAAATCAGCTTGATTACCATCAAGTAACTGAGCATAGTTTAGGTTTAGTACAATACCAGTATTTCATACTGCGCGTGGTCGGAGGTATTATGATGTCGGGAGACTCACTTCCAACTGTAACCCGCATGCTGGGATGCAACGAGGCTGTGGACCCCTGACCGTAAAAATGTCTATGAATAAATATTACAAAGAGGCAAGAGATGCGAAAAGAAATCCTCGGTATTGGAAAGAAAATGACGGTCCGGATGACCGGTCGGTTGGTCATTCCGATTGTAAAGAAGATCCGCCCCGTGTTCACGGGAACTGAGAGGTGTTCCCAATTACTTACTGGATGCAACCCATGGACTAACTAGTTTGATTAGTAGTGAAACAGGAAGTCTCTACCACGGACTGCATCAGGTATTGAGGCTGTCATATGGTCTTTTTTCAAACCCCTGCCCCACATCCAATCACAAGGCGTTCTTTAGTTTTAGTATAAGTACTGCTCTGGCTCCGGCTACCTACTAGTACTTCTATTAGAATCCAAGTCGACTCTTCTCTGAAGAACAAATCGATTGTTTTCACCCGACCAGAAAGGTACCTACATTCCCTACTCCTGTCTTTTCCACCGCCAATATCACCAATTTACCTACAAGTATTTCCTGAGAGTCACGTCACTGCACCGCATTTAACAACAACCCTCCTGGGCACCCTCTCGAGGGTGTAACTAGCACTTGAATGCCGGACCTCGCTTCCCGAGTCAAGCAGATCGGCTTGACTCAGGTTTACTGCTCGAAGGAAAAGCCACTAGTGGATATTGTCCTGGTACATGGTTTGAATGGCCATCCTTACAACACCTGGGCCACTCAAACCAAACCGGATGTCTTCTGGCCTGCGGATCTTTTGCCTGAAGTTCTAGAAGAAAGCAGAGTGAGAGTACTATCCTATGGGTATAATGCCAATGTAACAGCTTTTACGGATGGAGCTTCAAGGGATCGCATTCACCACCATGCAGAGACTCTCGCTTCGGGCCTAGCGGCTAACAGAAATGTGAGTGGTTCGCGCCTAGAGCCTTTATGTCTTTTAAAATATGTTGAAGCTGGCGCTGACATATTCCTTTTTCCCCTAGCTGCGGAACTGCTCCGATCGCCCTATCATATTCGTGTGTCACTCCTTAGGCGGTTTGGTGGTCAAGCGTGCCCTGATTTACTGCAAGAACGTGGCTGATGAAAAGATCCAACACCTTCGGTCAATATATGTATCCACGTATGGGATTCTCTTCCTCGGCACTCCCCACAACGGATCGGATATTGCAAAATGGGGCCTGTTGCTACAGAATATTTGCACTGCCGTTTTACCAAAGAAATTTATGGAATCGTCATCTCAGCTTGTGAAAGCGCTTAAGACAAACAACGAGACCTTGCAGAACATCAATAGTCTCTTCGCAGATATGATGAGCAGATTCCACATCTATTTTTTTCACGAAACCCTATCAACAGACGTCAAAGGAACCCGTGAACTCATAGTGGATGAGAGCTCTGCCGCACCTTATGCTGAAGGCGTGGAGCGAATGGGAATTGAAGCGGATCATCGGCACATGTGCAAATTCCTGGACGATAGCGCCCCTGGATATGAAGCAGTTGCAGAAGCTCTTTTACGATATTCCCGTGATGCACCTGCCACTATCTTGGATCGATGGGCAGAGGAAGAACAGACTCGAAGAGCAGCCAAACAAACCAAGCTCAAAGATCTCCTCAGAAACGGTGAGCAAGCTTAGCTTCTTGTCGAGTCGAAGAACGCGGTGTAAACGCGCATTCCTGGCTGTCTTGAAAAAACTAACAACTATATCAGAGCGGCCCGATAGTATACCACAAATGGACCGGAGTGAGCCGGATTTACGCAGAATTGGTAGGATCCATCTTATTCCTGAAACTGCCTCTGCTTTGCCTTCCGTTACTTTGAAAGAATATGAGATTGAGGAGCCCTCGGAGCCTTCATATGTGAAGAAGCATTTATGGGACTCATAGGTATTATCAGTGTCTTCGATGAGCGGAGTACATCAGTAAGATGATATTCACGGGGGAAAGGGGGAGGGCAGTTCAAAGGAGCCTTTCTCAACAGCAGTATATTCGTCGGCCCTTTCCAATCCCTTGCTGTTTTTATGTCCATCCAAATGCTATACATGTTTAAACTGTTCTTGTATTTTATAGATATACTTTTTAAGCGCATACCAACAAATGTCACTGTCAGATAATGCTGACTTTCGAGTTCTTAGGTAGTGCCCTCCCTCCTCTAATCAATCTACCTCCGAACGGAAGACAGTCTCCTGTGTCGGATATGACTGGAAGTATGACACTCCAATTGTCCAACTCTGTGCAGAAAGATCTATTTGTGGTACCGCCAGGCTTTCATCCAAATGCAACTTTCTTTGGCATGCAAAAGGAACTTGAAATATTACATTCTAGGTTGTTCAAGGCCAAAAAGAGAGCAGAGCGTCTGATGGCGGTTCTTATCTGTGGAGTTCCAGGCTCAGGCAAGTCACACCTTGCACGCCAATATGTCTGGACTCACCGCGAAAGCTACTCTGGTGGCGTGTTCTGGATCGATGCCAAATCGCGGGAAGCAATAGCCAAATGTTTCTGGGACATTGCACAAGCAGCTCTCCTGATCGACGGTCAAGAATTTCCACATCCACCATCCCAGTACTTTCAAAAGCACATAGAGACCGTCCGAAATTGGCTACAAATGCGTGAAGAATGGCTCATGGTATTCGATGGAGTCTCCTTTGATCATGAAGATGACCTCAATCGGTTTAAGCAGTTCCTTCCGTTTAACAAAAGATGCAGTATTATCTACACCTCTGTGGACAAGACATTGCGGAAGAAACAACGATTGTATGAGCCATACTGTCTTCAAATCAGCCCTCTCCCGGTCGAAGATGCATGCAGACTTCTTTTCAAAGACCTTGCCATCAGGAAGCCAACTCCGGATCAAATTCGCAAGGCAACAGATTTGGTCAACCACTATGAGTGTCTGCCACTAGCCATCCATGCAATTAGCCACCGTCTCAGCGCGACATCCAAGTCCATTGATAAATATCATATCGATTCCCATCTGACGGATGAGAAGCTGGCTGAACCATTCTTGAGCATCATGCACGATCTTTACCGAATGAAACACCACGAAGCCCTGAACTTGATCAATCTTTTGTCGTTCTTCGGTCACCATGTCCCCGTTGGCTTGATCAACTTAGGAAAGGCTGCATTAGAGACCTGGAATATTGAGATTCTTACTAGTAGCAGGCCAGGTGAGCAAGGTGATATTGATACTACACTGGGGATCCTTATTCGGTATGGACTTATTGAGAGGACGACCGACGCGTATGCGCTACACGCACAGGCCCTATCACCACGGTCCGAGAGGGATGTGATTCTTGACATGCAAACAGTTGCTCCCGATTTATCAGAGTCACTAACTGAGAGCAGCCAAGACGCTTTCTTCTCTGTTTATAATTATACTGGCTCAATTGATCTGGTAAAGGTCCATAGTGTGGTTCAAGGCTTTTGCAGAGACGAGCTCAAAATAATGGATGACGAACGAAGCAAAACTTTCTCAGCCAATACAGCCAGGTCCGATGCGGGCCACTACGACTCCTGGCTCGTGGTTGCCACTCGTGTCTTCTGCATGTCCTATGAGAACGCAAGGAAGCGCATAAACCGTGTTGATGACTACGGTTTGGTAAAGGACTATCGAGAATACGAAACACATGCCTCGGCACTGTTAGGTAATTTTCCCAAAAAGTCTTCAAGGGAACCGAGTATTGTTCGTGAGGCTCGTGAAGACCTAAGGGCAGTGATGAAGAGCATCAGCAGAGAGATCGATAGTGTTTCACCAAGCTCTTCACAGGAATCTGTTCGCAAGCAACGCTCTGTCTTTGATAGATCAAGTAGCTCTTCTTCATCCGTCCCGGATTCAATAACCGACGAGAGCACCACACGACACTTGACGTGGGAATTCAGTGATATGGTCCAGCAAAAAGTGGAATCACCGCAGGAGATGCCAATGTCTCCACCTCATTTCAACCTGAAACCATTCCTTCCACATATCTTCCGAGACTCGAATGTCGATGAAGAACATGGATATGAAACTGATGGAGAAGGGCTTCATGCCGTGCAACGAACATCTCCGGCACTGTCCCAGTTCAGCCAGGCAACGGAGAGACCAAAGTCACCTCTGTCATCCAATACTGCGCAGTCAATAGATGAACGAGAATGGCATGTGGTCGAAAAGGCCTCCAAGCCCAAGCCAAGGAAGGATAGGAAGCCGAAACAGAGGCCAAAGTTTCCGCGCGGCTCCTGGGGCTTTAGGCCTGCAGCCCCTATTCTCAGGGTCTTCCCGGTCGAGGGAAGAAGCGCATCAAGCAGTATCTTGGAGAAAGGTAGTCGCAGTAGCTCTATCGTTTCTGCATCAGAGGCGCTTACTGCCGTACACAACGCAAGCCCACCATCATCTCATGAAAGACTTGGGAAAATAACCGGTGATGGGCCTTGGATAGACAAGGAAAACATTCCAACGTATGCCGCAATAGCTGCTAATCGCAAGCAAGAAGGGACTGTTTCATCAAAACAGCGCTCATCATCAACACCTGGTGGACCTCGCCCAAAGTTTTTGGGCTTGCAGGCGAAACCTTCTAGTGATTCACTACATAGTCGGGCTAGCAATCCGCAGACGTTACATTTACCTTCAGAGCTGAAGCCAGACCCAATGAGCCGATCCACGTATAGTGAGCCAGATCAGGCATTTCTCACCAACGAGTTGAATGCTTTAGATCTGAGGACGGCATACGATTCACAGTACCATCCACGGCACCTGTCTAAAGTCAGATCCATTGCACCCGTGGACATGTCGGCAAGCACACCTTCAGTCCTGACCTACCTTCCTCCGCTTCCCTACGAGAGCAACATTGATATCACTTACGCCTCTCGGCGTATGAGCGCTGCGAATCAAGCGGTACCTATCAATCAGCCAGCAAGTGCCTTTAATCCGATCACACATCCGTCTGCCATCATGCCTGGGGCTTCGCCGCCATCCATTCCGACAGAGGCGCCTGCCGGATATGCATCGGATCCGGCTCCTGAACCGATGTCTCGCGGTGGCTCCGCACAGTCCCATCAGTCTTGGGCTACCGAGCCTGTGCGTTATCCTCCAAGGCTTTCGCCGATGCCGCCTAATGCACAAGCCGCGATGCCAACAGGCATGTCTCACATCATGTCTCAGCAACATATTCTTTCCAATGCTGGTGGCTGGGTACGAGACGTGCACCCACAGGTAACAGCGAGCGCGCTCCAGGCAGACATAGTCTCTGCCTCGCCTGCGCAGGCGAATGTAAGGCCAGTTGCTCCTTTAGATGAACATCTGAATATGGGTACTGGTTGGGACCTTGAGCCTCCGCAGACCTTGCACTTAGGCGCTCATCGCGTGGATGTGCGAGATGCTCGCCAGACACTCGGGGGATATGGAGCTTATGAAACGCCAGCTATGCGGCGGGTTTCACCTTACAACCTGTATCATCCAAACCGCTCAGGGCCCTTAGCCCAGCATGACCTCGTTCTCCAACCGCAAGAGCTCCGCGGGGTGCGTCCTCGAAGTGGGAGCTCTCCAACCCACCCTGGCTCTGATAGACTTGGGGTCAACTGGGGAGGCCATCTCGCATAGTGGAAGGTTAACGAGAATATAGAGTGAGTAAGAACATAGAAAATATAAAAATGGGACCAAGGAGAGGCTAGTTAAACATTGTTTACATGAAGGGATCCATAGGCGCTCAGGGTGAAGTATGAGTTCTTGTTTACAGGGTTTGCATTGCATTAAGGATACTAATCATGTTTGAGATGGCGTTTATGAAGGGTTGCCTGCGTTATAATGACACCTTGATGTTTGCATATAAAGTGATGGCGCTTTCTTTATTTTACTTTTCAATTTTTTATACAAATTTTCCTTTCTTTGTGTTAAACACTTTGCATATGCACTATATTAATAATTGGGAATACAATAGAACCTATCAATACTAATACAATAGCTCATTTGCCCTAACTTCCAGGTTTATCGGAGTCACTGGATCATGTCACATGGCATCATGATAAGCTCTATCTCTAGAATTCTGAGACATTCATTGAACTACAAATATATCCATTCAGGCCTTCAAGTACGCCTTGTTCCCTGCACAAGCGTACAATAAATGACCCACTATAACAGTTATACACAGATTTTAATGCCATTACACTCAAACCCCCAAGCGATATTAATTCCCAACATCCACAGAGCGGCTACTCATATATTGTTCTCCAGTAATCTTCAACCCTGTCACAGATCCCAGACTGGTCTTTCCAAGTGATACTCTTCCCTTCTAGGGTGCAAGCGGTCCAACGAATCTCCTTCCACAGATAATACTCGAGATCGGTCCCGAATGCTTCGATGACATCTTCAGGAGCCGTCCAGGCACGTGTATAACTGCCATCCTCTCTCATCACCGGTCCATTCTCCGTGAAGACGGTTGCCGGGTTGAACTTGGGGAAGTTGATATGAACGAAAAACGGTTTCGGTGCGGGAGCGCTGGAGCCTTTGATTCGCCATTCACCCTTTTTCGTCAAGGCGTAGTCTTCCATCGGGTTATATTGAACCATGGTCGAGCCTGCGAATCCATCGTTCGTATGCCGACCAAGCGCGCGAATCCCTTCGCTTACTTGGTAAAACGGCTCGTTGAACACCGTCGCCGCCGCGATGAACGTCTCCTTATCGCCTTCCCCGGCTGCGCCTTGAGACAGCAGGGGGTAGTAATGGGATGGTCCCCAGTAATTGTAGTAGGCGCAGAGCAGGATGGTCTTGAGATGGGTCCGTTTTGAGAGGAACACTTCTCCGGACTCTGTCGATTGTCGGATGTTTGGGGCGGGTCGATCCTGCGATGCGATCTCGTAATAGAGAGGGGATGCAGTCGATCCCCAGAAGTCGGGCCAGGTGATGAGGCCTTTCGATCTGAATAGATCGCTTTTGAAGGCTAGCTCTGGGTCTTGAAGCGGGAATGCATCCGCGTCGAGGAATAGGATTTCCTCGAATGATGAGAAAAGCATGGCGAATGGCTTGTACTGGTACTTCTCGATCTTGGTCTTGCTGTCCGGAACCGTGTCCAGGATGTCGGATAGCAGCACGCACTTCGCGTTTAGAGACGGAAGGACCACTTGGCAGATGTATCCATCGTACTCGTTCCAATCGGCTAGGAAGACTTCCATTGGGAGTTGTGACCCTGTGCGGCGCAGCATCCGCAGCGAGATCACTAACACGGGCAAATACGAGCCTCCCGCGGTTGACACAATTCCCCGCGTGCCAGGCTGGTATTGCAGTGCTGGTGGATTTTGTGTGATAGCTTCGACAAATTTGCTGTGCGCATTCTTCATTGCGGCCACGTCTTGATCAGGCATCAACGTCAAGTTGGGTGGTTGATTTGTGTTCTTAGGATCAAAACCGACCGACTCGGCTCTGTCCAGTCTAGACGGGGCCTCACAGCCTGGCGACCATGTGGTTAATAAGGGTTGGAATTGCCTCCAAAATTCGCCATGTGCAGCCGTGCTAGCATGGTTGTATGCCGGTTGCGAATGATATTGGGAAAATAACCAAATAAACAAAGTCACCAGCCCTACAGCGATCAACAGTGTTCGTCGCCGCCCGTATGCTCGGGTGGGAGTCATGTTGGATGGTGAATAGATCATGTTAACAAGAAAATCATGACTTATCGTTACACTAAGCTTGATTTTACTTCAGGTTGTAGGGGCGGGTTGTTCTTTTATGTTGCGAAAGTGTGATTTGCATGCTGCTGAAAAGCTAGCAATAAATAATGACACCCTCAGAGGGGGCCAGCAGTTCCACCATTTGCAAACAATCTCAATTGGCTGAACGGATGGACATTAGCGTGTTTGGGAGCGCCTAGGATGTACAGGAACCAAGCCCAACGGCGCCTGCTTAGCGCAACTTCATTTGACAAGGGTCTGGCTTTGTTGATGGGGCAAAGGAGCAATGTGAGTGTAACACACCCTTTGTCTTGTCACAGGTAAACAAGGAACTAATGTTAAGTTGCCGATTTTTTTAGAGCCGTGCTTCAGCATAAATTGTCGAATTACATATTGGACAACAATGTTTAAATCCTGCCAACTATATAACCGTCACTGTGGAGTGGTATTTGTTGGATTGCGATCTACTTGAGTTCTTACCGCGAATAGAATGGCCATCGGGAGCTAACTTGCCCTAGCCTACCCGGCCGACATCAGTCTTGAACCATCTTGTGGCCCGGGCCTTATATTAAAAGCAATCTCCCACAAATCAGACATCTCACTGATGGCTATACCCCTGCAGGTTATGGCACACACTATATGTTCAGAGCATAACCGACATGGGCTATACAGATGATTGGCCATATATGTGATACGGCATACTTGCGGCGCGTACTAGTGTTGTATGCTCGCTGAAACCACCTGATGGCCGGCCAAAAGTCGCCATGCAGTCCTTGCTAGGGTCTTTCTGGAGGAGTATGGCGGTTAACTAGGAGCCCCAACCCCGGGACTTTCATTTATAGACATACCGGTACCAAACTTCCAGCTCTTTCCGAGCCTGACTAGTTTGATGCCTTGACAAAAACACCCACACCATGTCCACCCGTGGTTACGAGAATTGCAAGGCTGGGACATTCTATGGCTTTACAGGGTCTGAAAACAACGAATTCCACCCTGGTGATACATTCCATCTACAGTGGGGGGCCATTAAAGATGGCGATCTTCCCCTAAATATCTCATTGGGCCGGGCTGGCGGCACTTTGATCGATGAGATCGTTTGTAAGTCTTCCTCCAAATATCATGGCAAGTAATGGGTCATCTAAATATTTGTCTCCTCTAGCCCACGCCCAGTTTACCACTGGCGGAAGCCTTTACAAGCTGGTTGTGAACAAAACCGCCAACTGTTCGCTCGAGCAATACAGTTGGGCGATACCTCCTGACTTTAACACAACCAACCCCCAGTACCAAATCGGGCTGTTCGACGGCACAGTAAGACTGGGAACGGCAGATGTCCCATTGTTTGGGTGGATAAATTGGAGTCCCTATTTTTATGTCCGAGACAAGTCCAGCAGTTTGTCAACGTCAACTACTGCAGCTAGTACCTCGACCATCCCTTCAACAGCAACTAGTGATACAGCTCCTACTTCTTCGGCATCCTCGTCTTCATCTACCGACAGCGATTCTACATCTCCAAGGAATCTTGGCATTGGCATTGGTGTCGGAGTCGGCGGTTTCGCTCTGCTCCTTCTTCTCGCTTTCTATCTCCTCCGTCGAAGGAAGAAGGCAAGACAAGCCGCAGCAATGAGAGAACCAGCAGTACAATATAAACGACCAGCTGTAAACTTGCCTCCTGTCGAACTGCCTGCTGATAACAAATATTCTTCAACGCATCAGGGGCGGGAAGTATCTGAGCTTCCTGGGTGAACCGTTCATGTAACCGTCTTCAGTTACCTATTGAGGATGAAATAATGTTTATACAATGCACTGCCGCGCTTTAGCCAGAACATAAATTCACCATATCAGGTACAATCTTTCCTTGGGACCCTCTGCTCTTTTAAGAACATATCTCACTAACTCATATATTTGTCTAGTAATCAGAACCAGTCCTCTCTGGACTAATCGTGAGGGAGGGATAGCACCAAGAGCAGCCAAACTCCCTTTTAATACCCATAACCAACAGCCCGCCGTCCTTCTGCACTAGTGTCGAGAACATACACCAGTGTATCTGCTGATTCCCATGTACACTTTCTATCCCTGTATACATTTCCAGCTTAAATTTAATCAGCTCAACACAAGCCATGCCAGTTAAGATAGCCGCTTTTACCACCGATAATAGATAAACAAACGTACCCCATTATCTCTCCACCCCTCTCAGATCACCCAAACAACCCCTCTCCCACCTCCCCCCAAAGCTCCTCCTCCCACTCCCTATCCGAAACAACCCGATACTCAACAACCCCCAACCCACTCACAACAATCCAATCCAACATCTCCGCATCAACCCGCACATAGACCAGAAACGCAGCCACCTTCCTCTTCTCCGGGGACACCTCCCACTTCTCGAACCGCGCCAGCACAGCCTTATTCGCATCGACCAGCTTAAAGCGCTTCCGGAAGAGGTCCGTCTCTTTCCACTCCAGCACGCCGAAGCGCGGGTGCGTGAACCGGTGGCCTGAGGCTAGGAAATCCCGGCGCTTGAGTTTGATTGCGGCGGGGCTGGCGTGCATTGTTAGGGTTATTTTGGAGCTGTGTGGTGAGAGGGTTACTGTGCCTGTTTTTGGTTCTTGGCGGTGGCTTGTTTCTGTATTGGTGGGTGGATGGGATGTATTGTGGTAGCGGGAGATGGTGAGGTTGGGTTTTGAAGAGGGGGTGATTGTGTAGAGGGGGATTGGGGTGGGTTGCTGGAGGGTGAGGGTGTACGGTGTGTTTGGTGATTTTGGGCGTTGGAAGGTGAGGATTTGCGTTGGTTGGGTCATTGTTCTTGATTTGGTTCTTGAGTTCAAGTTGTAGTTTTGATTCAGGTGGGTTAGTAGTAGTAGTAGTAGTAGTAGTAGTAGTAGTAGTAGGAGGAGGAGGAGGAGGAGGAGGCGGTTGATGGAACTTTATATCTCTTTATCGTGCAGTATATGGCTATGCTAAGCTATAACAATACTAAAATATACTGTCTACGGTACAAGCTATGCAATCAAGTCTGCCCTGATTGGCCTCTAGTAAGATCATGGTTGTGAATACGAGGATTGTCGAGGCGCAGTTAGGGTTGGTTCCTTTGGACTGCAGTGGTTTTGTGGATGCCTGGCTGTTTTAACTCTGTGTTGGTTTGTTTGGTTACATGTTTAGCGGAGAGTTATTGGACTTGTTTTGAACTGGTTGTGTTTGTCTTGTCAAGAACATGATTATAGATTATTTCGGTAGATGTCTGTGGAGCTGTATACTATTTCGTTTCGGGTGGATATATAGTCGGGTACGTCTGACACAAGCTTCTCTTGGTACTATGCAACCACTGTACAGAGTACAACAGTATTTCTTAATTCATAACTTCTACAATAGAGGAAGGAAAAATGGAATACTTGTTTACTGCCAATCATTATCCAGTCGTGACCCACTAACGGATCGAGTAAGTGACCGTTTAACGACGTCAGAGATTATGACGTCGGCGATGACGCTGAGAATGCTTCAACCTCGAGATAGACTATATATACGTGCGTTCGGGGGCACAATTGACAGTTTTCAAGCGTATATTCTAACGTGTTTCTCTACTTATACCATACATTGCATTAATTTTAAATCACCTGCTTAATTGACCAAATTATATCAACATGTCTTTCCTCACGCGCTTCACTCCCCTGACTGCCCGGTTGGGCTCGGTTCGCGCCACAGCTGCCCCTGCGTTGGTCGTGGGTGCTCGGTCGATTTCGGCTACGGCGGGCTTGCAGAAGGGCCCCGTGGAAGCTACCAAGGATACCTTGAAGAAGGCCGATCGCGCTGTTTCTGATGCTGCTGTCGAGGGAATTAAGAAAGGCGGTATGTATTTCTTGAGTTCTTGGTTATTGTGATAATGGTGTTAACGGCATGTAGAGCAAGCGGCGGATGCAATCAAGGGCACTGCCAACAAGGACTCCGGAGAGCTGAAGGGACAGGCATCGGAGTTGGCGGGCCAGGGCAAGGGCAAGGCCGAGGAAGCATTGGGCTCCGCGAAGGGCAAGGCCGAGGAGACCCTGGGTGAGGCCAAGGGTAAAGCTCAAGAAGCCAAGGGCAAGGCCAAGGAGAAGGCAGGCAATTTGTAAGAAGTTGGTCGAGGACTTAATGATTAGAATGGTTGCATGTATAATGTCATCGCCCATAATACTTTCCAATAATGTACGATATTATGTCGATTACTCGGTGGTCCTGCTACTGTAGCTCGGATTATGGTATGCTAGAGCTTTTCTATACACTGGTGATGGAGTGGTGCGGTTTGACGCTCAGTCGGTTTTAGCAAGCATGAGAACGTATTCCCGCGAGCTCAACCCGAATTTAACGACGTCTTTGTCCATTAATTCGATGTAGCGTTTGTTCGGGATCGGATCTCCGTTCACCGACGAGCCGTTGGCGCTCTCGAGGTCAATCAGGTAGGGTTTGACGCGCCCGATCCGGTCGCCAAACTCGTTTCTCTTCTCAACGAAGCGGAATTGGATCGCGGCGTGTTGCTTGGAGCAACTGGGGTGATCCAGAGGGAAGTCCACCACTAGCCTTTCTCTGCCGACCAGCCAGCAACTGCGCTCGTTCAGCTCAACCACTTCCAGTAGATCCTCGCCCTTGAAGACGTAAAGACGCCAGGGCTCTTTGCCCGGGGGTTTGCGTGCCTCAGGCGGTTCATGATACTTGAGAACCACCGTACCCCCTCCATTCACATCCACCGTATTACTCTCGGCAGCTAAGCGTCCTGTGGGAGCAAAATTGGGCTTCTCCTTTTCGGGCGGAGGGGCTGTTCCATCCGCTGGTGCGACCTCCGAGTTGTATGCGTCGTTTTGAGAAGGCAGAGGGCCCCTCGACCGCACAGGATCGCGCGAGGATGGGCTCTTTGATCGTCTAGCCGGTGACCGTGACCGGGACTTGGTTCTGTATTTCCGGGAAGATCGATCCTTGTCGCCGTGTGAATCCCGATCGCGATGACGTCGGCTTCCACGTTCTTCGGGAGAACGGTGTCGCCGTTTTCTCCGGTCATTGTCTAAGCTATCGTCTCGTTCTCTGCGTTCTCGGCGACGATGGTCATGATCTCTTCTGCGACTACTCCGACCAGAAGGGCTGCGAGACGACCGTCGCGGCGAGTCATCTCTTCGAGAGCTCCGGCGGTCATCGCGGCGTCGCGAACTCTTCTCGTAATCGTCATTTTCACGACGAGATCGTGGTGGCGGAGATCCGGATGGCGATCGACGTCGGTCCCGATGGCGGTAATCATCCCGTGAGTCAGACATGATGGAGAGTTAAATTGATTGATTGTCTTGAACAATTCGGTGTTTGGGGCGAAAGGAAAGTGCAGAAGAAGCTATGCGCGCAGACACGTGATGGGGGATCCGGAGTTTAACCGCATATGGAGCTTTCCTTTGCCGAATCGTATCATCTTCCATCTCCCTTCTTTTCTTTTTGATTATCTCGATCAGGGAGGAGTATTTTGTATCTCCTCCTTTGAAAACATGCGGCCATGCTTAAGAAACCCCATATCCTGTGCTGTGGCGGGTTCCGGTTGTTGAACCCGTCGTGCCCCTCATTGCCACTGCGTCCATGGCGATCTTCTCTATACCAATGCTATGCTACGGCTCATGGTTTCCACGCAGATGATCTGTCGTGGCCCTCGTCACCCTCATATACACCCTATGACGTGTTGAAACATGATAAGATGGCGCCGTACACAAAGAGCCGGTTTTATGAATTAGTGAAGATTTACCATCCGGACCGCCCGTGTAATGATCATCCACTATGCAAGGACATCACTCCGGAGGTTCGGGTGCAGCGGTATCACCTCGTAATCGCGGCCAATGAGATTCTATCCGATCCATCTAAGAGGGCCGCGTACGACCTGTTCGGTGCTGGATGGGTTCTCCCATCAGGCCAGCTTCCGTCATGGGCCACGCCGGGATCCAAAGACTGGAGCCCGATATATGCCAATGCCACCTGGGAAGACTGGGAGCGGTGGCAGAATCGTTTCAAAGGGAAACAGGAACACCTAGTGGACAATCGTATGTTCACAAGGCTTGTTATCCTTTTGGTCCTGCTGGGGGGTGCGCTGCAAGCGTCCTGGATCAATCGCTTCAGCATCGGGCATGAACAACGACTGAAGGAGCTCAATGAACAGTCCATGCGGCTCTTAAAGGGACGACGCGAGAACACCGCGCAGCAGATGGCGTCGTCTGATGCTAAAGTGCAACATTTCTTGATTCGCCGGGATCCGTCGGGCGTTGGGTTGAAGGAAGGGGAGCAAGCAGTTTACGAGAATGCTCTGCATGGTCCTAAACACGCCGTTTCAGCCGATCAGAGCCAGACTGGGGATAATACTATCATAGAGACTGAACAACCTGATGGGTCTACATAGTAAAGGTACCAAGATCTCAATCCATATTAGAATGGTCATCAACATTTAGATATAACCCGTGGAAAAATTCACCGATATTATGATGGAAATTGCTCTCATGCGCTTCTTACATAAGGACGAATAATCACATTATTCAGTCAATTAGATTGAGTTTTGGCTTTCGGTCGGACCCATGATCTAAGTGCCGAGGTACTTTTCTACATTGAAGATGCTTCTCTTCTCTGACCCCCTACTCCACTCTTTTCATTCTTCTTTTATATTAGCTGTATATACTTTTCTTCTTTCTTGTCATTCTTTTCCATATTTCTCAGAGCTGAGCTCTCTAGTTCGTTTTTTCCCTCTTTTCTTTACATTCTTTCATTTTCCAGGTGTCGCATTTTTGAAACCACACTATAGCCAAGTCGCCACCATGAGTACACTCAATAGCCCAATGAAGCTTCTGAAAGCGATGGTGATCAGGATACCACTCATCCTGAAGACACTGCTTCTCCATGCCATCCGTCTTTCACCGGTCACCGGCAAGCAAGATTTGCGCACAGAGTTGACCGTTGCCATCATCCGCTCTTTCATCACTCAAACAATGCCTGTTGGCAAGCAGCAAAAAGGCAGCATGCGCGACCCGGGCATCAAAGGCCCGATGTGGGTATCGAAGATAACCTTACCACAGCCTGAAGATAGTATACAAGAAGCTGTCTTTAAAGCTTTCGAGGAGTTAAAGTTGGGTGACGAAACCTACGATATTCCGGGAATGGTCCCCGTTGAAGCTGAGTGGACCGCCTATCGCAGTGGCGTCGACAAGAACGCAACCCTCCCTGACATTTCAGAGGAGGAGAAGTTTAAAGAACTGCGCAAAGAGACGAAAGATGGCATGGCTATCTTGTATTTCCACGGAGGTGCATACTTGTAAGCAATGCTGTCGTCATCTGCCTCCAACATCCTACTAACCAGTTGCCTGCAGCTTAATGGATCCCTGTAGCAATCGTAACTCCGTGGTTCAACTGTCCAAGCGAACCGGTGCTCCTGTACTATCTATTCGGTATCGACTTGCACCACAGCACCCGTTCCCTTCGGCCCTTGTGGATGCTTTAGTCGCCTACTTGTCCCTGATTGCTCCGCCACCAGGCTCGTACCACGAGCCCATACCAGCAAAGAAGATTGTCCTCTCCGGCGACTCTGCCGGAGGAAACCTTTGCCTAGTACTACTACAAACCCTCTTAACCTTACGCCGTATCTCTCCCACTATAACTTTCCACGGACGGGAAATCCCCATCGAACTACCTGCCGGCCTGGCGCTGAGCTCCCCATGGTGCGACATCACCCGGTCCATGCCATCCGTCGTCAACAATGCACTATACGACTTTCTCGCACCTCCCTCCCAGACCCCGGAAACCCTCTACACGCCCCCAAGGTTCCCACCCGACACCGTCTGGCCCCGCAACCCTCCCCGCGTCGACATGTACAGCAACGCCAACGCCTGCATCCACCCCCTCGTCTCCCCGCTATCCGCCCGCAAAGATCTCTGGAAAGGCGCGCCCCCAATCTTCATGAACATGGGCGAAGAAGGCCTCTCCGACGAAGGGCTCATCCTCGCCCGCAAAATGCACCAAGTCGGCGTCCCCGTCCTCGTCGAGCAATTCGAAGGCATGCCGCACTGCTTTGGTCTCTTTATGATCGAAACGCCCATCGGCAAGCGTTTGTTCGCCGGCATGTCCAAGTTCTGCGAGGACGCTATCGCGGCCCGGGTCACGCCATCCGATCATCTGACGTATATCGGGTATAAGCTGCGATCCACCCGTCAGGTTCCGCTAGACAAGACGGTTGAATTATCCGATGACCAAGTCGACGCGATACTGCGGAAGAGAGCTGCGTGGCGCGTGGAAGGGGAGAAAGAGCTCCAGAGACAGTTTTATGAGAAGGCGAGGTTGTAATCTTCATATTCTATTTGCGTTGGAGTGATTTCTTGTTTGATTGATAGTACTTATTCCCCTGTTATCTTCTTGCATATCTTTGCTTTTGCTTGTATTTCCATGTTAAATGCATAATCTGCACATAGGAGGTATTCAATATTAGATCTAAGTAAAGCAGAACCGTGGTTACAAATGTAGACATGCACGTGGCGATGAGCGATAAGATTAGATAAGCGATAAGCGATAAGATCCAAGCTTGATCTACACTACTCCGTCCATACTGCATCCATACCTAGCTCCATAAATGAATTGTATACAAACCCAGCCTATTTCTTATAAAAAGATCGAAACTAAAACAACCCTTGATAGGAACACCGATACGATGCGAAAAAAAAAGCTCAAACCCAATCCGTCTCGCTCCCATAAAAAGCAAGATGCAATGCAAGCCGAGTAACTTAATAATATACACTCTGATAGAATGTGAAATCAAGAGAAGAAAGGATAAAAAAGAAGAAGGTAAAAAAAAAAGAAAGAAAGGGAATAAGAGAAACCAGTATATCATCGCTAGATCAATTCATCATCATCCATGGAGTCATCGGCCCAATTTATAACCTTCTCGTGGACTTGGGGTTCGACGTGTAGTTCTGGGACGGGGGTTTGGTGCGGGGTGTGTTTCCAGTGTCCGAAGAGACCTTTTAGGGTGGGTGTTGCGAGGCCGGGGAAGGTGTCGTAGACTGTGCCGCGGATGCGGATTTGGCCTGTTAGGTTGAGGGTTGGGGGTGGGCTGTCGTCGACGTAGCCGTCTCTGAGGCCGAGGAGTTGAGTGATGAGTCTGTAGGAGGCGATGAGGAGGGTCCAGAGGGGGGTGATGATTGTGGAGAGGTGGAGCCAGCGGTAGAGCATGGTGGGGATGACGAAGGGGAAGCGGGGGGCGTCGGGGAGGAGGCAGTTGCGGTCGCAGACGTCTGCGATGAAGGGGTGGCAGTAGTAGTCGCACATTGTGGACTCGGAGAAGTACCAGAGGGTGAAGATGGCGAGGCTCCAGCCTAGGAGGGTGGGGCGGAAGCGTCGGGAGACGGGATGGCGTTTCCAGAGGCGGAGGTAGTAGATGGCGCAGGCGGAGCCGTTGTGGTAGGCTTTGCAGGTTTGGCAGTTGTGGCAGGGGTCGTCGTCGTTTGAGGAGGGAGATTTAGAATGCGGGATGGAGGCGAGGGTGGCGGCGTCGCGGATGACTTGGTCTTCTAGGCCGTTGAGGCCCTTTTTGACTTTGCTGATGTTGTCGGCTAGGGAGTTGAGTTTCTGGTTGAGCTTGTCGAGGTCGACGGCGTCTTTGCTGCCGGAGCTGGCGAGCTCGAGTTTCTGGACGACGGACTTCTCGTACTCGGCGTCGACTTCGGCTTCGGTTTTGATGTTGTTTGCCTTTTCGTCGGCCTTTTCGTCGAGGATTTGTTGGAGAGATTCGAGGGTGTCGTCGCCCACGTCTAGGGAGCCTTTGTCGGCTTTGAAGTCTTGCATGACTGTTTCGAGGGCGCTCTTGGGTAGGTCGGGCTTGACTAGCGGTGGCCGTTGTTTTTTTTCTTTCGGCTTCTCTTGCTCTGTTTGGTGTTCGGGCTTGGTATTGTTGTTCGTTGTCTCTTTCACGCCATTTGTAGTCTTTTGTTTGTCAGTTGTTGTATATTCGGTTTTTGGTGCTGTTTTCTCAGGCTCTCGCGGCTTTTCAGTCTCCTTCTGCACTCCGTAGTCTGTTGCCTTTCCCTTGTCTTGGCTTGCTTCAGAGCTTTTCGGCTCCTCAGGGATGCGTTGTATTGCTGAGCCAAGGAACCCGGTGTCTCGATCTCCGTTCGTTACAGGCTTGAAGTTGTTTAGACGAGGTTTCGGAATCTCCGACATCCGTTCAGTAAGGGGCGTGTCTATCCAGGCCCCTGTGACGACCGGGGTCTTATCATAGATCCGTCTTTCAGGGACTTTCGAGTTTTCTGGGGTTCGTAGCTCCGTCTGATTCTGGTTCTGATTTGGGCTTTCGGTTCTTGAGAGTCTTCGAAGAAGATCGTGGGAATCTCGCTTTGTCGGACTCCGCTTGCTGAAGGTAGAATTCTTGATCACCATAATTGGCGTGTTTGGAATTTGGTCTCCCTTGTCCAGATTTTCCGACTTCTCCGGCGAGGCCCCGTTGAGAGCATCTGATAAAGGAGCTTTGTTATACTTATTATTTACCCGCTCCGCCAGGGTACGTCGCTCACCGCCAGTCGGCCAGATTTCGAGGTTCGTATACGGACGAGCAGTCGACTTGGAAGACGGGGGAGAAGGCTCCTGGCGCGCTTCTTCAGTGCGTCCGGATTCCGACTCGGCACGTTTAGTGATGTTTCTAAGCCAGTCTCGACGATGCGTCCCACGGCGGCCCCAATTCAAGGGTACGTTCAACGACGGACCGTGGTGATTTTCCTCTTCCTCGAATACCGCCTGGTCTTCTTCCTCGCGCCGTTGTAGGTTCTCCGACGTCAATGCGGCTGTAGCCCCGACCTTGCTCAACACAGGCGAGCGGCTCGCCGTGGCTCGTTTCAAACGCTCTTCGTCTCTGGCGCGGTCCGCCAGTTTCCGGGGGGACGATTCTTCCGTAACCTCGTTCAGGAAATCAACGTCATCGTTACTGAATACATCATTCCACGGCGTTCTCGAATGCGACGGCGATTGTGTACTCCGCATCCGGTTCACCGGGGACCGAACGTCCTCTATGTCCTGATCCACCAGGCTCCCTGCATCGTTGATCTGCCTGTAGGTTTCCGCCAGCTCATTCGGGGGATTCGATTCCGGGGACATATGCGTGAAACTCTGTTTCCTCCGGTTCGGAGTCCCCAACGAGTACGGGGTGGTCGAGATCTCTTCGGACATGGTTGGGTATCGCGATACGGTCTCGAACGCTCCTCGCAGGGTATTCGATTGACTGAGATTTCGACGACGACGTGCGCCCGCAGTATTCAAAACATGCGACGCGTCAAACCGGTCAGGAGAGTGGGAATCGTAATATGCTCGATGGAAGGGAGAATGCTGCTGTGGCTCGAAGTTGCGACGCGCCAGACCTGACCGCGCACCCCTGCGTTCGGGGGTTGACATGGTTTTTGTTTGAATGTTTGTTTAGGAAGCTTGTTTTTTAAAATATGCGGGGTTTGGTTTTTTTTATTCCCCAACTAAATTAATGCCGCTCATTCACTTGTTCATACCAAAATTACCTGAAGAATGACTGGAGTTGTTATGTTTGCATTCATTTCCGATTAAAACGCGGGTATTGTAAAGTGTTCCTAATCAGGTTAAGCGGAGGAATTTCTCTGGAAGCTTTTCGAGATTCTGTCATCTTTTTGTCCATCTTCTACATTTCTCTGGTTCATTCTTGTGATACTTTGCTGGTCAATTGTACTCTTATTATAAAGGTATGCTGCACCTTTGGAAAACCTTCTCTTGTCATCTGTGAACAATAACTGACATGTGACCCGGTCAGATGTGTTGATCGGTTTCCCCCGCATACTCATACTCATACTCTCATCCAAACAAAAGAAACACAAAAAGTCTACAAACATTGAACCAGAACAAAACAAAAACCCTCTCCAAATCCAACCCCTAAAATACAGGAAAACTCCACTTCCCACCAACTTCCCTATATGAGTTAAGAAAAAAAAAAAAAACACTCCCATCCAACATGGCCAAATCAGCAAGACGAGCCGGAAAGGCAAAAGCCTCAACCACACCATCTGTATCCTCATCAGGCACCTCCACCCCCAGCTCTCAATCCGGTCCCCTCCCACCCTTCACCAAAGCTCCCGCGTCCCTCCAGCCCTTCCTTGAACCGCTCTCCCCGCAAGAAGTGTACCTCGTGCACATCGACACGTCACCCGTCGACATCAAGAAACAGACCTTCATCGCACCCGTCGTGCTCAATGTCGTGATCACCGCGATCCTCGCCTTCAGAGCCTACACCGTCCGCAACGTCTACCCAGCTCTCCTCGCCACACTGATCGGGCTCAGCAGCTCCACCACCGTCGACACGTCCGCAATGACCTGGAGTGAAATGGGAGCCATGATCCTCCGCCGCACGGGCACGATCATGGTCGACTACTTCCTGGTCACGATATTCTTGTCCTGGCCCATTGGGTTCGTCCGCGGGCCGGTTATGTGGCGGTACAAGATCGGCTTCAAGGAGCGCGAGGTTGTCGTTCGTCGCAGCCAACCCGCGCTGACGGAGGGTCTGGAGCGCAATCGCTGGATCCGCGAGGACGAGGCAATGAGAGATAAGATCGTCGCGGCCGTGACCCCCGACCGACTCCTGAAGACCGGATACTTGCTTGTCGACGCAGACTGGAACCTCGACTACAAGGCTATGATCAAGGCGCATGAACTAGTTGACCGGGCCAAGAAGCACGACGACGGTATTCCCCTGGACGAGTTCCGGACCGCGGTCATCGTCAACACCGACTCTGACGGCTGGTTGATCTGGCATGTGGAAGATGAGGATACCCCGGAAGGAAGAGCGCGGTCGGGCCAGCGAGACCAGATCCTCGCCTTCAAGGACAAGTTGACCGCCATGGGCAAAGAGGATCTGTTCTTCCGCTGGGCTGAGCTCATCCAGTACGAAAGCACTCGGCCCGGTGGATTCACTCTCGAACGACAGCAATCTGCTATGCTGCAGGCGAAGAAAATGTTCGAAGATGAGAACGTCGATTTTGCTCGCTTTTGGCAGGAAGTCGGTGGTCTGGATGGGTTTGTTGAGCAACTGGATTGATTCTAAGCTGGACCTTGCCTGCTTTCTCTCTCTTATCTTCTCTCTTGTCTTCTATTTCCATTTTATTACTTTAATTGCATTATCTATGCTATTGGGCTTTCATTGTGTTTGAAGGCGGCTTTTTCTTTTCTTTTCTTTTCTTTTTTTTTTTACAACCCGAGTGATAGCTCTGCATAGAATCTCATGGTAGTTTCGACTATATCCCCGAGTAAACATTGTTGTATTCTTTATTCACTAGCATAATGTTGCTAAATATAGGTTATAAGAACGAAATCAATAGGTTTATCAGCTTCCAAATCATGGGTATCATTCATGCAATTTCATGACATATAACTCCGGAGTATCGCCTTCACTCCATCCTAGCGTCAAGCTAGTTGCCTTTTGCAATGCTGGTTACATACAGCCTTAGAATCACTCACTTCATTCTCTCCTAGCGTTTACCGGCCCCCAGTCTCTAGGCGATAGTCCACGGACCAAAGCTTCTCCCAGGGTCGATATCGAATAGATTGTCGCCGGCTCGGCGTCGTGCTTGACGGTGACATAGCACCCGAGTCGTCGAGTCGCGAGGACTCGGTAGATCGCGCGCTGTCTGCATGTCGCCGCTGTCTTCTGGCAAGAGCGTCACGTGGTTGTTGCAAGCCCTGTGACGGATCGTCAGCTCCGTTTCAGGAGACGCCAAAAGAAATTGGTCCGCGATAGTCACGGGCCCGGAAGCTGGTCGCGGCGAACCTCGTCAGGAGTAGTGGCTGCCTCTCTTGGCTGCGAACCCGCAGTGGCGGTGGTAGAGTCGGCTTCCGATTGTCGGGTAAGGTCCGTTGTTGACTCGTTCCCCCGTTGCGACGGTGTTGCTGGGCCTTTTTTAGAATTGGAGCTGTTTCGTCGACTGTCCAGACTTTTGCTTAGAGTTCTAGCAACATTACCTCCAACTGTGGTGCGCTTTAGTCGAATGCTACCCCGTGCGTCAACGTGAGCTGGTGCAACAGTACTTTTGCCTAAACCTGGTGTTGCGGGGGCACCAGGCTTCTCCTCCATAGCATCCAAGAGGTACCAGCGAAGGCCGTCAGACAATTCAAAAGGATTCTCATCGTCAAAGGAGGTACCATCGCTGACTTCCCCAATCGAACGACGGTCGGGATTAGCACCGTTCAGCGACTTCGATAAATCTACTACTCGTTCCTCTATCTTCGTGATGCGGGCAAGGAGCCAGTCGCGGGTATGCAGCTTATGAGCATCTTGCTCGCGCAAAAAGTAATGAGGCGCACCGACGTTGAATGCTGCCCAAGAACGGATGGCTTGATTGCGGGTCGGCAGAAACAGAGCAAGATCGCCTTCCTTGAAGGATCGATAGGCGATCTTGTCGTGAGCTTCGCTTTGAGTTCGATGATACTTATCTCGGTAGCCTCTCGCTTCCTTCTGCCATTTGCGAGCAAGTACCTCAATATCCTTCACGCGTTTGACGACTGCGTCTCCGAAAATATCCACGTCAAACTGATACAGCGACTCCATAAACGACATGAAGCGGTCGGTTTCTTCTTCGGCACTGTCGGCATGCATCCAGTCGATAAGAGTTGGGTCAGGTCGCACAGATACAACTCCAGATTGGCTTATGGATTCCGCCGTGCTTGATAGTGCATTTACCTTAGAGGATCTTTGGACCACAATATCCCCATTTTGCCGGACAACTGTAAAACCCAGTTGCTCCAACATGTGCTCCAACTTCTCCACTTGACTAAATAGTTGCTTTGAAAGCTCTTGAGATCTTGTCCCGCAAGTCTCAATTCTACCAGCAGCATGCTGCTCTGATTCAGACACAGCTTCCACCTTTCTCTTCCAAACAATGACTTCATCTTCGGCCTGGCGGGCTTGGGCCTCTACTTCTGTCAGTCTTTGAGAAAGATCTAACAACTTCCGCTCTTCCTCGGTGATACGCTCCCGCAGCGCATCAGAGCCCGTCTCTCCTGATGCTAGCTGGGACTGCAAAGATATGAGCTTAGAGCGCTCATCATCTAACTCAGAGGTCACAGATTTCACCTTTAATCTCTCTTGTCCGAGTTCCTCCCTGGCTTGATGAAGCTCCGAGGCACGCATTTCTGCGGTCTTCTTCAATTCTTCGGCTTCCGATGCAACCTGACTCAAGCGTTCTTCCAGCTCCTTTCTCTCAGCTGTAGCTTTTGAAGCACCTTCTTCGGCGTTCCTAGCGTGGATTGACAGTCCTTCGGAAAGCACTTCAATGGCCTTGATGATACTTGGGGTTTCTGTTGGGACTGTGCCGTCAGGCGATAGATTCATGAAAGCAGCTTGCAAAGCATGGTAGTTGTCTCGCTCTTTCTCCAGTCTGGCGAGTTCTTGCTTTTCGAACTCTGCAATACGCGATCGCAGACTTTTGTCCGCCTCCTTTAGGGGCTGCATGTCAGCAGTCAAATTGCTCGCCTTCCGGATCTCTTCCTCTGCACGAACATGGGCATCCTGAAGCTCCATCTCTAATTGATGTATCCGTTCGTCCGCATCCTGCTTTTCATGCTCGCGGTTTTCGATGAGCCTGTCCAACTCGTCTTCGAGCTCCTCGGCTCGAATTCTGCATTTCTTCATTTCACCTTCGAGGAACCTCCGTTCATCATCAAATTCACGCTGTCGCGCTTCAAGGTTACCCATCAAATCCTTTTTAGTAGATTGTACTTCTTGTATTTTATCAGTGTTGGATTGGCGTTCCGCGTGCGCTTCTTTCTGGAGCTTTTGGACAGTTTCCCGCTCGCCAGCCAACTCGGCTTCAAGGTGGACAATGCGCTGAACAAGCGCCTTCTCCTCCGAGGATTGATTAGAGGACATCCGTCTTGATGAAACAGAGGATCTCCTTGATAGTGTATCAGGATGAGGAGAGGCTGGAGAGCTAGGAAAGTCAAGCGAGAAGTTTCCACTAGCCGGTCGCCCCAGGTGGCTCTGGCGATGTAGCAGATCTTCAAGCTTCCGAACACGACTCTCAGAGCCTCGAAGCTTATCTTCTAGTTTGGATTTTTCATCCCTAAGGCTTCGCACCATATCATCACTGCGAAGTAAAAGTGAACTTCGGCTTAAGTCAAAGACGCTGCCTTGCTTGAAGGCCTTTGCTCTGCGACGTTGCAAGCGTGTAGGAGCGTCTATCTCTTTATAGAGTTGTGCTAATTCCTGGGCTGGGCTGGCCATGCCAGCCTTGGCCTTGAGCTCGTCGATGTATGATTCGACTTCTTTCCTACTAACTGTAGGCCATTCAAGCTCTTGGCCTCTGATATTAACCTCGATTCCTGGGATAGGTGTGTCCGAAGTAGACATAAATTCCCCCATATTTTTCATCCACTTTTTCCGACGGCGCTGTTCCTCATCTCGGAACACAGACATCTCCTCCGCTAAAGTTAGAGAATCATTCTTCATTTTATCACTGAACTCACGGCGTCGCACGGATTCGATCAGAACGGATCCATAGACTAAAGGCATATGAAAAACGGTATAAAGCACATCAAATGCTTCACTTTGGAAGTTGAGGTTGTTTATCCGTGATTGTACGTCAGCGAGGCGTGACTCTATAGATGAGATCTGTCGCATATGATTGGAAGCAGCTTGAATGGCGTGATTGTATTGTCTGACGGTTTCCTCCAAGGCTGTCTGAATCTCGGCACTAATGTCCAGTAGAGATGGTAGCAGGCCCTTCGTATGGTTCAGGGCAAGTCTAGAGATATTGGCCAGCGTCTTCTGGTTATTTGGTAGTGCCAACACATGTTCGTAGTCTGATTGTATCTTTTTAGAGATTGTCTCCACTTCCTGTAACAAACCATCGACACCATCACCACTAGAAGGGATAGCAGCATCCACGAGATGCTGAGTGTCCGTAGCAATCTCACCAACGGCCTTCTCTACATCTTCAACCTGTTCAGCAAACCTCGAAGACACATTCACTGCATCCGACCCGGCCTTATGCACTTCTTCCGTGTCCACATAGTCACTCAGCGATCCTGCCGCCTTATCTTTTCCTTTCTTTGGGGTCGAGGGTCTTCCTAGGAAGGAAAAGTCCCTCCGAGCAGGGATGCTCTCCAAAGTCACAAGAGCTCGCTTCCATCCGTCTAGCGCCACTTGTTGCTCCTTCAAGATATCGTTTGCCCACGCTTGCGCCTCGGTGAAACGATGTTCTAACGTGCCTACATGAGTCTTGAGATTTTCGAGGGCTACACTGATAGCACGATTGATAATCCCAGTCCGCGCGTCATATTCTTGGATAGTCTTATCCATAGACTCACAACGCTCCTTTAAAGTCGTAGCCCATGTTCGTCTGGCCATGTAAAGATTTCGCCATGCTTGTAGGTCATTCTGATCACTGAGGGTGTCGGGAGGATTTTCGATGTCGAGTATCTCTGGGGAAGGAAGTAACGGTAGGTCTTGGTCATTGGGTTCGCTAACATATCTGCGGTCGTATACGAATATTTCATCCTTGCATGATGATAAGTACCCATGACATAGTTCTAAAACCCACTGACGGACTCATACCTCGGTAGCGAGTGTTTGTGTTTTGACGTTTTTCCCACGGGCAGTCATTAAGATCTGCCTCTGCGATGGGATGGAGGTATTTCGGGTAATCCATGACCGCAGCGCATCCGGGCTAAAGGAAGAAAAGATCATAGCGTTGATTAGCATTCCGATAGCACTAATGAAGAAGATAAAAAGAGAGAGGAAGCAAAAGGGACAGCATCCGAGGATATAGTTATACATATGAAGTATAGTAGAATTTTAGGAAGTGACTTAAACATACGATGCGAATGACACTGGGTCGGCCAGTAAATGCTCACCAGTGTGAGCAATATAGATGTGTAAAGACATCCCCTCCTCACCAGCCGAAGACACAAACGGCCCAAAGGTAAGTTTGTGAATCGAAGGATCGGGAGAGGGAGAAAGAGAGAAAGAGAGAGAGATAAGGGATCATATAAACGCAAGGCGCCCAGGCCTGAAGAGCTCCCCGGACCTAGGCCGTTTCGGGGTGAATGACACACACCCCCGGAACCCGCCAAACACAAGCCCGATCATTTCTCCACCGCCCGACTGGCCCTACGGCTTTTCTACGAAGAAGCTTCTTATCACGCGATGCTATTTTCGGTTGGCCACGAGATCCCTATTGATGGCATCTGCAAAAGTCCGTTCCCTACCTCACCTGGACTCAAATGAGACTTCCTTGGTTGATCTTGCTGAGGATGATCCCAGAGATGTCGTGTCGTTCTCCGATAAGGAGGCGCTGATCCTGCAGCTATACCATCAAATCCAGGAACAAGAACTAGAAAAGGCACTTCTCCGAGAAGGTAAATATTTATCCTTTGTTTACTTTTATACCTCCTTTTCTATCTGCAAAGTGGTTATATTGGTTTCTTTAAACTGCATTTAACCGATAAATTTTAATGTCTTTTTAGATGCTGAACTACTCTCCGGGGACAATGTCGAAGAGCAGCTAGCCATAGCGGAACGTGAGCTTCTTGAAGCCAGAGCCACCTACACAGTCAGGCGGAAAGCAGTTGAGACCGTTCTTATGACAGATCCAACACTCAGGGCTGTTCATCTGAAGGCTGCATCTCCAGCTGAACAGTAAGTTTCTCTCATCTATATCTTTCACGGTCCGCCATATTGTCCTACGCATTTGTCAGACCTGTATATTTATGACCGCCATAAATTCACCAGGGTTCTTCTTCGTCTTATCAATCGGCGTGACGTGCTCGCGCTGGCACATGAAAATCTCAATACTGCACTTACCTCAACTCTAAAAAAGCTGTCAAGCGCAGAAGTGGAAAATTTACAACTACATAAAACAAACAAACAGCTTATCCAAGAATTACTGGAGCTTACACGGAAAGACGAGTCATGGAGATATCAACTCGGAGATACCGACATTAAAACGCAATTGGACCAAGCGAAAGCAGATCAGCAAAAGAGCAAAGCGAAATGGGAAGCGATGAAAAGCATTACTAGTGCTATCGTCGTTGGCAGTGGTGTTAATTGGGCAGAAGATGAAAATCTTACGGCTCTTGTCTTAGATGAATCTGACAACTGATGGATTTGGTGGCGACGGTTCTTGTATTTCTCTTAGATCATACCTGTAATGCTTGGGAGGCGTTGCGTCTTGGAAATTAGAATACCCTTCAGAGTCTCCACTGGAAAATAGAGCAATTGAATTTTCTTCTAAAATTTAGGTTGAGATCCACTTTATGGAAGGGACTCGACACATAAGCAAACAGAAAAAGGAAATAGGACCTTCCTTCCACAGTCTAACCGATCAGGCTGAGAAAAAGAGTGCAATATAAGTGACCCACGTGACATCATGATGGAGTCGATGGCGGCTGAGACGCGTTCGTCATACTCTGAATTATAATTTACAAGCTTCCAAGTCATGGATGGGGAAGTTTACTGAATCTTCCGAGAAGTGCTGGAACATACAAGCTTTGACGCAAAACAGAGTAAAATTACAGACTTTTCCGAAATCAGCTTCACCCCCATACAGGTGTTTCCTTTTTACTCCCAGACCCTAATGCCAAGAGGCGCTAGTTCTGTTATGGATTATGCACAACTATAGGTGCCCATGCATAGATCGGGTAGTTTTGGTCTGTATCAATAGAATACTCCCGTAATTAAAGCCAGTGTAATGGTCTTGTATGAAGCTGCATTCTCCTAGGTATGATTCCCTTCAAACTGCACAAACAAAGGTGTTATAATCATGTGGCAGGCAACAGCAGACCTGCATCTCCTTGTTACACCCCATTGCGACGGTTGCCTGTTCCAGATCCCTTGTGTATCGCTACAATATCTAATCTCTGATATAATACATATAGTGCAGTACATAGATCGTATCTCACTGGAAGTCTACTAGTACATAAAGCTCTCAGACAAGTGCATCATCCATGTGTCACCAATATCACACTCGAGGCTTTTGAATAACAGCTACATATTTGGCTAAATATATCTACCAAAATCGCTTAATTTCGGAGAAGGATTCGTTCGACACTTAGACTTTCTGAGCACTTGCGCACTTCTGTCATGGATGAAGAAGGCACTTGGGCGCATTTGTTCTTCTCTGGCAACCGCCCTGATATACTCAAGGTCAAAGAATTCAATAGCGAAGAAAGGTTCCAGCCTTTCTGTGCGGAAAATGATAATTGGCAACTAGGGGGTCTAGCCGACAAATCTAGACCTATAAATGCAAGCAACATACAGGTGTTTTGGATTCGGATTAATGGACGTAGAAAATATGTGGGCAAAGTTGTATGTCAACACAATCATTGTACGCTCTGTCTAGACTAATAATGTGTTAGTTTCCTGACTACACCGAGGAGCAAGCTACGATACAGCTTCAAGCTCTCAGAGTATCAAGACGCCATATTCCAGGAATGATTGGTGATACCGTACACGAGTTCGATAGATTTCATCGAGAGGCTCGGGCATATCGCCATATTGACCTATTCTGTTCCAAGCATGAAAGAGTGTATTTCCCGCAATATTTTGGCGTGGTTACCGACATGCCAAGGTCTAGGTTTACTTCTGGATATGTACATCGGCGAGCGGTTGTGCTGGAAGCTATCAAACCGGGCTTGTGCTCCCGACGTATCCTTGGTGAGGATGCATCTCAACTGCCCGGTAGCTTCTCGGATATTCTTGGAAAACTACCTCTAAGTTCATTTGAACGCGAGTGGTATTACTCTTTGCTGAAAGACCGACTTCGTCGTCTGGGTACCTTACATCGGATTGGATTAACCCACGGAGACGTCAAAGATTGTCATTTTCGACTACCTGGCGATTTTTACGATACAGTCTTGTATGACTTCTCTGAATCGTACACATTCTCCGAAAATTGGCCTTTACGGGTAAATTGCGGCAAACCTCGACCTTTGAGACTCATATCAAAGGGTGAGCGTGAGCGTGTTGGACTCCATATTCAAAAACGGTAAAAAAATAGGCCAAATTTCTTATATCATGACTAACATGCATCAAGAGCCATCGCGCGAGATCTTCATTCCCATCTTGTCGAATTAGATTCTGAAGATTCAGTTGACCACGCGCTGTGGCAGACTTTGGACAAAGAGGAGGAATCGTTAGAGCTAATTATACTGAAAGTCTGCAGCCGTCCAGATTGTCGGTTCCCATAATCTCTCCGGATATTCAGAGCTATATGACTGACTATGCCAGACTTTTCAATGCCCACTTTGAGTTCGGTTTTTCCTTTCCTGGAAGAGGTTCGTCCAGAGTCTGATCCATGCTGGCATATTCGTCGAGGGAGGCTTTTGCACCATTATGAACCACTTTGGGCAGTCTTTTGCAGTAGCAAGGACCAGCCTGTATCGATCATCTTTGATTTTCAGTCCGAAACTGTCGGGATGACTGATAAATCCCAATTTATGATTTGCTTAGTACCGAAGACGTGGATCGTATTGTTGAAGGCGACTCATGATTCAGCCTTAAAGAAAAAAGAGCTCTGTGACAAGCTACGGCAAGCTTGCTCGCCTCTCTTATCAACCAATCGACCTGGGTATGTTATTGGACGTGGCGAGTTCTGGGGGACAAGTGAAATGGGAATTGTTGGCTAGATCAGGAGAATAGAATCATGTGTCAGCCACAATTTAAAGATCTCCTGAGACTAACATTGTCTACAAACACTTGTATACTATACTACTGCGCTTCATCATCTTCGATACAAGGCAACTCCGTGAAATTTCTTTTTTAATAGTGACTAGTCAAACCATCTTGGGCAGGATTCATTGAAGCTTGGTTCAACCCAGGGCTCCTCAATCGAGAATAGAATACAAATAGTATTGACAACACCATACTAGACAATTTCTAATGCCTTCCAAATAGCCAGAATGCCATGGGCCATGGCTGTTTGCACAGTTTGCAGCGATCCCTCCAGGACAAATACAACGTAGAACAGTACTCATACATTTGTTGTAATTGAGAAGTGTCATATAAATACCGGTCAAAATTACATAGTTTATGCATAGCTGCGCATAAGCCATAAAGAAATTGCGCTTCCTAGCGTTAGGGTCTGGAAATAATACGGAACAGTATGGAAGTGGAACTGATTTTGCAAAGTCTAACAGTGTATGATCAATGTTACTCCTACCGACATTTTACACTTACAGAATACAAGACACCTCAATTCTTGTATTATCCGAAATTTTCTTTCCTTTTTGTTTGAAAAAAGGGAAGTAAAAATATAAGTGAGAAACAGCTATTCATGGATTATACTCGTAGAGTCACTGACATAACATACCCGTAAGCGAGGACCTTACACGTGACCAACAGAAGAATCCACGCGTCAATTTTCATCCTTTCAACATCTAAACACCATTTTTGAAGCCAGGGGTTTTCCAAAAGTAAGGTAAGATCCTGATTTCAATATTGATCAGAGGTTTGTTCTTTCTGTGGGCTTTTATCAACGGGGTAACATAAATCTTTGACTATTGCCATGAATACCAATATCAACAATGTTACAATATTAGTGAATTTTACGCGGCATTAAGCTCTATTAGTCTAAAAACCTATTAGTAGAAGAGTCTAATTTCCTCTACCCCTAAGGCTACTTTCTGAGATTATGTTCAGTCAAGGATATCTCATTTTACGGTTTGGACTATAGGATTTTAATATTTTTCTTCGAGAACTTAATTTTGGAGCTCAAAAGTCTTTGGACTTAGGAATTTATATACCATATAAAAGGCTTGAGATTTTTCTCTACATTAATGATACATTTATTAACTATTTTGTAATATTATTGCTGTGAATTATAGTGGTATAGCGCAAAACTTATAGAAATAACTAATAATAGTTTTAGACTCAACGTCAATGAATTTAAATTGAATTAGCAAAAAGTCTTCACGCTGTAAAGAGGTTTCTTCAATTCCACAGCGTATTTAATACTGTATGACTAATTAAAGGCTGGAATTATGATGTTTCCATGAAAATTTTGATGATTTCGTAGCGTCCTCTACACAGTACAGGGGTACGTTCTCCCTCATACGTCATGACTCTATCGGAAAAGAAAAAAAATGGCGCGAGAATAATCAAACCAGAGAGAAGCCGGTGTTTCCACATGGAACCAGAGAACTGAGCACCCCCTCATTATTAGTAATTAGCAGTAGAGTGTTGCTTACAATACAAGGGTTTTCCTCAGCCCCGATGATACAAGATCCAGTATTTTGCCGGTATCTCATATTCGTGTTGTTTGTTGTGGAATGCGGTGGCATTTAGGCGCTGTGATCTATGGAAAGCTTACAATACCCTGTTGAATACAATAGTTCAACTAGTAAGGTGTTTTGATCTTTGATCACACCAAATTATTTAATTTGCCAAGTCAGATTGATCAAAAAGACACGAACATGGGTCCCAGGCTGCAGAAACTGTTTACCTAGCGGGTCTAGAGCTGCTCTTGGAATTTAATGTAGAGCCCATCACTTTCTTTGCTTTTTCTTTTTTTTTTTTGCCGCAAAGTAATTCTGGGGCATGATGCTTTGATTCGGGTGCAATGTTACTACTAGTGAAGCTAGAACTGACTAGAGGGGGAGCCCGGTGTGAGTTCATAAAGAAAAGGACTGTTAGGATACAAACTATCGAGATTCCATCCCATATCGTCAAGACATATCTCATTGGGCAACCAAATACTCTATTTGTACACAGTGAGGAAGTGGATGATACTTTAACTTGTGTTTACGAATCCTGGTGAGACCAAGTGGAACAGCCTCCAGAAAGTACCTGCTATCCCTTCAAGACCTATGCTTAATTTAATAGTTTACTTGACGTGATGGATCAGGGATGTGTGATTTGGTACCTAATCATTGTAAAGCACGCAAGATACTATAGATGTGGCCTATACGCTGCGATTCAATTTTTTTTGTTACTTGTGTAAGGGGGGGGGCACAGAATGTACGATCACTTCAATCTCATTATTAGAGATCAACGGATGTTATGTTCTAGACAGGAGTTAAGGGTGTCAACCAACATGCTTACTTACCTCGTCATAATACAGGCCTTTCAACACATGCAACCCAAAGCAAGCGCCGAGCCGGAACAGAGCTGATATGGGATGATCGTCCGGCTCTTCTCCACGGCGAATGGCACACATAGAACCACGAAAAGGTGCGAAAAGATAACCTTTTCGAGAATACATTTTTTATACGGACGAGCGACCTTTCGTCGATTTGGTACCTCATGTATATGGATACCTAAGTAAAAACAACAGTTCTCAAGCAATAGTGCATCACGCAGCGATGTATCGCTTACACCAAGTCCACCGAAATAACAAGAGCAACCAATGATGCTTATGTATTTACAATGACTTATTGATTCGTACAGGACGGCTAATAGTGCGGAGTAGATACAGGTTTGCCAATATATTCAGAAAAGAAGGGGAAACTACGGAAGTTGACTAGTAAGATTGTATAGAAGTACGCTACCACATATGCGGAGCTTTTTGCAGGATGAACGTAGTTACGGGTACGATGTAGATACGGAGTACTGAGCACCACTTTTACAGTATGACTACCAACTAATATGGGTACCACACCCAAGTTCCGTCAATCAACGGATACACTTGTGTATGGTAATTTACCGCATCATAGTGTGATAGTAACCTGATAGTGGCGGCGGAGTGTTTTGTAATCAAGTTGTATTGTATCAAATTTTACATGGGCTCACAGTGAAACTACCCCAGCGCTCCTTCAGCATCAATATTGCCTAGTACTAAGAGCATTGGGAATATATTCAAAAGGTGTTGATCTTGATACAAATAATATACAGCTTATCAAGTTGTCCCAAAAATTAAAGCGAGACTGCTCAGCTTAAACACAGATTTTGCGAAGAAATGTTGGGGAGAAGAGCAGGGAAGGAATTATACATGACGTGTATGATACAATACCACCCATTTCCCGGACACACCACAGCCAGTCGCAGCCGGCCGACTTCCCTTGCTGTGTTGCCCACTTCCCCCCTTCGCAAGCGTGTAAGTCTGAAGGTAGTAGTGGCCCGCTCCCGTCTCCCTCTCACTCTCTCTCTCTTTCCTACTACTACTACTCTCCCCTCTCCCTCTCTCTCTCACTCTACCTACTCTCCCTCACTACGCTTCCCATACAATTTTTTCTTCCCCATACAAAAAAGTACTGCATATCCGGATCGGTGAGTTACCTAGTAAACACTCGGCCTTCTTACATTGATTCTACACAACCAACACAATTTTTTTTTCTTTTCAAAAACTATTTGTTTCGATTTGGAAGGTCTTTTCTGAATCTCATTTTCCTTTGAATTTTCATCATGACTTCAAGATGTCGCTGTCGCGCATCTGGGACGGCAACTATATAGTTCCAAACACGATGTCTTGACCCAAGCTGTTTATTTCCCCCAACAGGCCAAAATTATGATCTTGTTAATTGTGAATTTGTTTTTATTTTGGGGTCAATTGTCGTGTATCTCACTGTTAGCGCGCTATTTCCTTTCGTGTTCTGCCTCAACTTGCGCCCGCGATCGGACTTGTTTGGGGCGCGCGCATCACGCTCTGGCCGCATCATAGTCTCTACTGCACGCGCTGTCGCATTACGCACCCCCAACCTCAATCGGCCGTTTTCCCCTTCGTTGCTCTTTGGTTTTTGTTCGAGTTATTCAAGCTGTCGATTTTTGCCCACCTATCCAAATCCATTTTCACTTCACAGCATAGCCACTTTCTCAGGCATTCCTTCTAACAAGACATAATTACCAACAGATTCCAATTTCTAAAAATGCCTAAGGAGAAGACCACACGCAAGACCAAGGGTACCCGCGTCGAGCGCAAGAAGAAGGGTATTGTATCCACCCACCTGTCTTAAGAGCGCGCTGACTGATATGTCCTACAGACCCCAACGCCCCCAAGCGTGGTCTCTCCGCGTACATGTTCTTCGCCAACGAGAACCGGGAAAAGGTTCGCGAGGAGAACCCTGGCATCTCTTTCGGTAAGTCTTGGTTTCCCTGTGTTCTGTCGATCGGATTGACTAACCTTCATTTAGGCCAAGTTGGCAAGATGCTCGGTGAGAGGTGGAAGGCCTTGGATGACAAGCAGCGTCGTCCCTATGAAGAAAAGGCTGCTACCGACAAGAAGCGTTATGAAGATGAGAAGGCGAGCTACAACGTATGGGTTCCCCTTGTCTTGATTCTCGTATGATAAATGCTGATAAAATTTAGGCTGCCGCCGAAGAGGATGAGGAATCTTCCTAAGACATTCCTTTTCTTCGCAGGTCTCGTGTGTCTTGACCGATTGGCGTTTCGTGTTGTTTTTTATTCGCTAATTGCCTGACTTGTATTTGTCGCTTCTTAAAGTTTCTTTTACTCAATGGTTTCTGGTATGGGATGACGGTGGTTACTCCTTGCTTTTCTGTTCATGAAGGATCTTCGATGGGATATGTTTACTGTATGGACTGGCGGGTTTGGGACGAATTTGACTCTAATCGGGGCCCGGCGCTGAAATGCATTTCGGCGCGAGAACCTCGTTCTGAGTATCTATGGCGAAATATGAATGAAGCTGTTGAGACGAGCATCTCTGCTGTATACTAGCCTAATTCACCGCATCCTTACCTTTTCTTCGTCGATTTTTTTTCTAGTCGTGCTTTTATAACATTTGCAAATTTTCAGCTCTTAATGTTGTATGTTTCTTCTTCCTGTCCCATTCTCATACTTTGTCTCTTATTTAAAATAGGAATGGTTATAAAGGTCTCTTCGTGCTATATGGTATTCAGTATAAGCGTTGGGGAAAATTAAATGGTTACAGTCTGTGTTGGTGTTGAATGCTCATGTTGAGCTCCAAAGGAGCTATCGGAATCTGGCCCAAGCTCCCGTGATGACGCGGGGGTTCCCAGCTTCTTGTTTACGTGTTGGACGCGTTATGTTCCGATTTTCCGTCTTCTCCGACACTGGTGTTGATGCCTAAGGCTTCAGTTGTTCTCCTACCATAGAGGTCGTAGTCTAGACTTCTTTCAATGGCCATGTATGCGAGTCTTGACTCTAAGTCACCAGCTCACCTCTTGGCTTGATCGGCTGTTATCTTATAGATAACTGACACAACACAAGACATATGCCCTACTAGCCTAGGGCATAAAACTGCGCTCAAGCGATCCAAACAAAGCTTGCCATGCTAGCATGCTTATGTACGTACAAATGGCACCCAACCTTTTCGCCAAAGGTCGTGCTTGCTCCGGTCTATCTTCTCCATACCCATTTTTCCGAATGGTCCATCATTATTCCCTTCAAGACACCCATCAGGCAGAAACTGCATATGATACAGCGTGTTTGCTCGACTAGCTTCCCAGAGCAACAGTAGTCTCCTTTTTGATTAGGGGACTGTGTGTCTACCCGAGAGGAGTGCAATGCAAAGAACAGTGTTATTGCATTTATTTTATGATGATGATGCATGAACTAGGTGTCAAAAGTCCCAGTCTAGGTTGACCAGGAGTGGTGCCTTGACAATTCCTAGCATCCATAAGATTAGGATAGCATTTGCTGCCCTAGTTGTTTTATCCTCCAGCACGACTGGACCCTCTTCGGCGTTCATTCTTGAAAAGTATTACAACATGAGTGTGTGACCCCCAGCTCTAATAGGTTTTCAGACCTACCAGATCTCAATATCAATACTCATGTCACAGGTATGGTGTGACAAGTATTAGCTTCACAACAGAAACAGAGCCCTAACCTACAAAGCCTAAACCAGGAAATCTCCAACAAACAGTTTTAATGATTAGGGGGTCATACTCCATACGTGGTTCGAAGACTTGAAGAGACACATGGCCAAGCCGATATGGTGGTGTTGGTTCATTCCCCTGCTAGTGGCTATACTAGTAGGTTTAGTATAATCTTCTTTTTTTTTTATTCTATATTATTTTATTTTATTTTATTTTATTTTATTTTATTTTCAATTTTCATTTGGATGTACTCCGTATGTATCAGTCGAAAGTCTACTGAATCAAAAAGACAGTCTCGTGACTTACATGGTCAGACTTGAAATCTTCACCTTTTTTTGTCTCTTTCGGCTGCATGTCAGACCAGAGTTTGTTTTCTGTCCTCCGGTTGCCCAAGTGCTTCCCTCCTTGCCGAGGGCTTCGTGTTTCTTATCATTCTTCATCCTCACCATGTTCAAGAAGAGATTCATGCTCTAAATACCAGGGAAATCCCGAGGATTGACAGCAGTGTGGGTTACACTGTCCAGTCTTCATCACCGCTTAATGGCACCAATGCACTTCCGCCCCTCATTATTGGCTTCCTAAAGTCTCCGCCATGGACACGTCAATGATCCCGAGTCAGTTAGACACCTGGAGGATTATTCCAGCCATGGTCAGCATGAGAGCCGCAATGGAGAGAAAAGAAAAAAAAAAGGAAAGGGAAAATCTTGTCTGTAGGGGCTGACCATCTAGTTCATTAAACTATCTGATTTGATCTCTGCCCCACTTCGATGGCATTCTTGACCCGCATTCTTCTGAGTACAGATGATTGTTGCTTTCGCTTCTTTCCATCTTTTACAAAAAAAAAGAAAAGTTTATTTCCAATCCCTTAGCGGTAGACGATTCTTTATTTTTTATTTTATTTTATTCTTTTATTTTTTTGTTGTCAGTGGTCTACCTCTAGTATTTACTATTCTACCACACCTAATCAGTTGGAGGTGAATCTGAAGGGTTTCTACTCTACCTCTGGCAACCTCGTGGTCCAGTCGATACGATGTACTATCGGACGGTTGATCGTACCGATAGCACAACACATTCGAACTCTTTCATTGCATTATTCCACGACTGAGTTGTCGTCCAGTGCCCCTCCACCTTTCAATTCGTGCTAAATTCTGCTTTTATGTAAACCATTAACCTTTTTTTCTTATTGTCCCATCTCCTCCGCTTTCTTTTTCTTTTTCTAATATAAGATCACTGCCAGCGTTTACTTTGTTCTTGTGTCGGTGTCCCTTTGTTCCTCTTTTGCACTTTCCGATCATTTGATTAGCCTCTTCCCCTCTTACTAGGGCTGCACAAGGGTGGAAATATATATACTTACGTGCATGGCCCATCCGAGGTGATCGACCATCATGGCCTTGAGTACGTCCGCCAACAACGCAGAAGAAGTGGCAGCCGGCTTCCGTTTGTTTCGCGATTATGTCCCTGATCATTCTACTGAGATCACTAGCCTTGTTGCTGATCTCTTCGCCATCAGTTCCGCTCTGAAAAGATTAAATGATTTAACGAGGAATCACCGATTCCAAAATACTCTGGCAGCCGCACACCATGACCTTGAGCTAGTCCAGACGAGTTTGAAGTTTACGCTCGAGGATATCGTCGATTTCTTCGGTGACCTCGACATCCGCAGAGGTCCAAAGGGAGATGTATATAAACGAACATGGATGGAGATGTGTGACTTCTTCCGCGAGGAATCTCGGGACTCACTTGCGACCCGATTGGCCAAGTATAAAGCCTTCCTGAACGAACTGGAGGATCTAATTAAAGAGTTCGTCGCTACCCCCAATTTGGATATTGACGTTGTCCTTGTCACTATTTGTATAGCTCACAATTGGTTAGAAAATACCCGGATATCCCTCTCATGATAAGCCTGCGCAAGAATTTCAAGATCTTGCTCGTTCAACAGAACAATCGACTCGCACCTCGACTTGGTTCCATGTCCTTGAGTAGCCCGTCGTCCGCCAGTAGTAACAGCGTTGAAGCCGCGCACCCAATCACCGAACGCAAACCCCGTAATCAAAGGTCCTACGAACGACCCAGGCCTTCTTCTCATGCATCTCCACAGTCCCCCCTTTCTCCTGCCTCTGGTACCTTCTCGGACATTCCGCCCTCGGCCCCCGATGCGCCTGGCTCTCCCTTTACGAGTACAGCGACAAGTCACTCCGCGGGTTCTAATGCTACTAGTGATCATTGGGCGAAAAGGGTATTCCTGGATATGCGTTCGGTGACACCAATCCCATACGTAGGTGAAAGGTGAGGCATCATAACTACAACGCTTTCTAGGGATAATAACTGACGATTCTATAGCTCTAAATGTCTCGGAGAATTGGTACCAGGAGCAAAACGATGGCTTCAAAAGGAAGGATTTGAGGAACTTTTCCAGCTGTACGTGCCAGATACAGGACCATTTGCTTCGCCTCCCCTCAATCTTTCTAACATGCTGTAGAGCCTTCAACGGCGACTCGGATCTCCGTGTGTATTTGTATGTCCGTGATAGGGACCATCGGGCGCGGATCGTGTGTCGGTCTCCTCGATCTTCCCGCTCCAGTAATTACTATTGCCTTCCTTTAAATCTTCTAGAAGTTGTCCGCGTGGGTTCCTGTCTACAGCTGTGCCGGCGGCGACATAAGGGTTATGAGCTGGTTCTTTGGGCAAACCTCAAATTCAGTACTATCGAACGTGAGTATAGAACCTAAGTTTTGCTTTCTCCAAATCAAGTCCTGACTAAAAGACTAGATATGGTAATGTTCTTTTGTACATTCCTGTCCCTTCGCTCGCAGGACTGTGGTCGACCGGTGGATTGTATTCGTGATTACGAGCTAGACGATGAAGAGGAGCTCTTTGGAGGGTAAGACCCATCGTTACCATTTGGAAGGTCAACTGATATCCTCTAGGCCAATTAACGATGATCATTTCCCTCATGCCCTACGCGTATACCGGGACCGTGCTTCGAAGGCAGTGAGGCTCCAAGCATCAGTGCATACGGGAGAGATGAAACGGTGAGATACAACAAGACTTATATGAACGAAAACGAGGCTGATATCAAGAACACAGGGCTCCGGTCTGGACGGCTTTCATAACACAGTACATTGGCGCTCGGGGGTGGATTCGTCGAGCGGACCCTAAAATCGTTCTGTTGCGCGATCTTCATCGAACGATCTTCACGTTCGACCATTATAGTCCACCACGGACATCTAGAGGGGAACATATCATTCATTTTTCAAAGAGTTCTGGTAGGCTACTCGAAGATCGATCCGTCGACCCACCGCTGACCTATAGAAACAGATGCCCAGGGTTTCATGGAAACTATTGCCGAGCTCGCAGTCCGTTAAAAATTTCTTTTCATCCGGTAGAACCGTTGTCGGCACACTGAACGACTAGAAAGATGGGTTCAATAATTAATAAGAACGAAGTATAACAAAAAGAAAATTTACTGACTCCAGGGAGCTGTTTATATACAAGGTGTTTTGTTTGACTGACCACGGATTATGATCTACATATATGATGCTACGAACTAACGAAGATATATGGGGCGGTGTTGTGTCATTGAGCACTACTCTGCAGCTACTCTCTAATGTGTCTGGCGTCTAATTCCAGCTGGCTGACTTCTACATTGGACATACAAGATAAAAAAAATAACTACCAATGACAAATAAAATGAATAATCAGAATTGACAACTTGCTAGGCAAAAAGGGTATCTTTACAACAGTGGTGCATAAAATACATTAGACACCAACATCTCCCAGCTTAGCCAGGAACATTTCTGCTTGTCTCTTAGAACGTAGTTCTCCGATCATCCTCCTTCTCTCATCCTTGACTTGCTCTCTCTCTGCTCGTCGCTCTTGACGGGCCTCCCGTTCCCGCTGTGTTTCATCCCGCGCATTCATGAGCTCTTCCATCTGCTGCCTGCGTACATTTTCATCCTTTGAGAAAGCATAGAATCCCGTGCCCCGGTTTCGGACCTCCGCATCTGCATTATAATGCGTTTCTTCCGGCGGCGTGGGGGACCGGTCCCTCCGCTTAGCAAGGGCTTCCATTTGCGCGGCCACTCCAGCATCAGGATTAAAGGCTTCCGCTTGCACCGTAGCCCCGTAGATCAGGTTGTCCGGCCGGGACGGACGCCAGCGCTCTCTCGCGTCCTCTTGTTCATTCTCTTCTTCCTTTGCCCGAGCCGCTCGAGCCGCTTCGGCCCTTGTACCGCGTCGAGATCGACCAAGTTCATCCTCGTACGAGATAATTGAAGCATTGTCATCGTCATCGTCCACGCCGTCTTCGTCCCCGGATCCCTCTTTCCTCTCCGCATCGACCCATTTCTGATCGAAATCCACAAGACCCTCCTTCTCTCGTCGGCGCAGCCGTGCGATATATTGGTCTTGTGTCTCGTCTTCATCGTCACTGTCCGCTGCTAGGTACAACCCCTTTTTCATATCCTCGTACATGCGTACCTTCTCCTCCATTCGTCGCTTCGAGCGGTGCAGCGTCGCGGCATCTACGTCCCCAATATCTTGGGAGCGCTGATGCGTCTGCTGCACGGTGGCGGTGTCATCGTCGTGAAGATCGGCAGCGGCTCGCTTCAGAGCGCCTTTATTATGCCGCGAGAAGATGTCAGATTTATTGGTTTTGGAGGGTCGAGGTCGGCCGCGGCTGGAAGCGTCGCTGTCTTTGTTGATGAGCGAGGAAAGGGCGGTGGTGAAGGCGAGTGTGGAGGATGAAGGGGCGTCCGGTTGTGATTGAGACGTGGACTTTGCACGTGGATTTCCGTATAGTGAGTTTTGTTTTGACATGATGGGCTGTTGATAGGTGAGACTTGAAGGGCGAAGTTATTCTCACCAGTTTGTAGATTCGTATCTTGAATCGATAAGCAATTCTAGGCTAAGCAGGTTTAGGCATGTATGACTAAGGCCGCCATTCATGGCCCCGCGGAAACCCCACCAGCGAAAGTCCGTTTCCTCTCAATATACTTACTTCAATTCGTTTGAACCATTTCTCTGTTTTACTTTAGAGTCGCTCTTCGTGTTCTTCTTTCATAGATCCTTGTTGTTGAAAAGTTTCTTTCGTCTTTTGTAAAGTTTTCACGACCAATTGCTACCATGTCGAACCCTATCTACCTCGGAGTCATTGGTAAGAAGCCCAAACTCAACCAAGAGCTTTCACCCACTCCATAGCCAGCATTGATACTCCGAGATACTCACACAGACAAATACAGGTGTCGGAGGAGTTGGCACATCCTTCCTGAACCAGCTCGCTCGACTTCCCAACGCCCCCAAGCTCGTTCTCCTCGCCCGCTCAACCCAAACCCTCCAGGCTCCGACACCGGCCTACTCCCCCGCCATCCCCGCCGCAGACTGGAAGACCGCCGTCGAGACCCCCTCCCTGACCAAGACCGGCGCCCTGTCCGTCGATGAGATTGCCTCGTACCTCTCCTCTGCCCCGGGCCGCTCCGTCCTCGTCGACAACACCAGCGACGTCTCCCTCGCCAGCTCCTACCCCGTCTTCCTCCGCAAGGGCATCTCCATCGTCACCCCCAACAAGAAGGGCTTCTCCTCCGACCTCTCGCTCTGGAAGGACATCTTCGCCTCCGCCGCCGAGGGCAAGGCCCTCGTCTACCACGAGAGCACCGTCGGCGCCGGCCTGCCCGTCATCTCGACCCTCCGCGATCTCGTAGCCACCGGCGACGAGGTCACCCGCATCGAGGGTGTCTTCTCCGGCACCCTGTCGTTCCTCTTCAACACCTTCGCCCCTGTTTCCGGCTCCTCCGGTGCCAAATGGAGCGAGGTCGTCGCCCAGGCCAAGGAGCTCGGCTACACTGAGCCGGACCCCCGCGATGACCTGAACGGCATGGACGTGGCTCGCAAGCTGACCATCCTCGCCCGTATCGCCGGTCTGGAGGTGCAGTCTCCCGACTCGTTCCCCATTGAGTCCCTCATCCCCAAGGAGCTGGAGTCTGTCCCCTCCACCGCGGACGGCATCTCGCAGTTCATGACCCGTCTGCCGGAGTTCGACGGCCAGATGTCCGATATCAAGGAGGGCGCCGAGAAGCAGGGCAAGGTCGTCCGCTACGTCGGTAGCATCGACGTCGGCAAGAAGGAGGTCCGCGTCGGTCTGCAGTACTTCGACAAGGACAGCGCCATCGCCGGCCTCAAGGGCAGCGACAACATCATCAGCTTCTACACTAAGCGCTACGGCAGCAACCCGCTCATCGTCCAGGGTGCCGGTGCCGGCGGTGACGTGACCGCCATGGGAGTGTCCGCTGACTTGATCAAGGTTGTTCAGCGGTTGGAGTAATTTACTATAAACAATCATAGAAAACAATAAATACACTTCCCACCTTCATACCACTCATACCAACCCCCACACAAACAAAACATAATATATACGTAGTAAATAATCCTACTAGAAAATACATACAGTGGGTATCAAAAACAAAGACATCAATAAACCAAAGCACATAACGCACCAAGACGCCTCACCAGTCCAAAATAGCCAGTAGGAAGATGGTGAAGAAAAGAGTCCAGGGTACCCAATAGGAGGAAGAAGAAGAAGAAGAAGAAGAAAAAACTCACTTCAACTCCTTCCCCATCTCACCAGAATCACTATACCCCGCCACTATAAACGCAGCCTGATGATTCTCGCTCAAGCCCGATCGCTGCACCCTGGTACCGGTACCGGTATTGGTATTGGTGGCGTTGGCGTTGGCGTTATTGTTGCCGATGGGGATCTTTGCAATGAGGACTCGCCACAGGTAGAAGAGTATGTCGAAGATGATGAGCAGAGCCCATGGGGCGATTGTGAGGAGGCCTAGGATTATCTGTGTTTATTAGTTTTTGTATATATATCATATATCATATATACTATGTTGTAGTTGGGTGTTGTAGGGTATATAGGTATTGGGTTATACAGGTGTAGGGTATATAGGTGTAGGGTAGGTAGGGTAGGTAGGGTAGGTAGGGTAGTAAAACATACAAAGACACGAGCAAGCCATGACTCGACGTATGTAAATTCTGCAGGGAGAACAGAGTACCAGGCCATTCTTCCCTCCTTCCTTTCTTTCAAATTCTCTTTAGATCTCCGATTCTATTCGTATTTGTTCGCGAAGTGGCGGATGTATAGTCCTCGTTCAAGGCTTCAGTAGTATAGTATAGTATAGTAGACGAAGTCAAGTCAAGATAACCCCTCCCCTTTCACTCAGCGGGAATCAAATAAATACCCATAGAGTGTTGTTTTGCCTGAATAAAGGACAGGATAGGTAGGTAGGATAGCTAGTAGGCTGTTGTTTCCTGGTGCGAGGAGGCTGGGTTTGGAACCTCGGTATTTAACGCCCTTGGGCTTCGGATCGTTGCGGAGAAATAGATAGGTGGGATGTTGTGGTGTGATTGTGAAGCAGGGATCGTCGGAGTCAATTCAGCCTGTGACAGGGATGTCCGGAAGTGTTAACCTCATACCTCTGGTTGTCGTTGTTGAGGATTGAGTTGGCGGTCATGTGTAGTGCTTTGTTTCAGGGGAAAACAAACACCGCAAAATAAAGGGAAGCCGAGAGCCGAACTTTATTTTCCTTTCCTTCTTATACTACTTTACTTACTCTTTACATGATTAACGCTATTGTCACGAATTTATGTGTTTTTAAATTCTGGATACTTTCTTCTAATATTTACAGCTTTGATACAACCAGATCATATGCACGTATGCAAGCGTTATTCCCGTTAACTCCGTAATCATGTCGCAAACTGTGCTAGCAAACTCTATGCACCAAAGTAATAACCAATACATCTATACAGTAATCAGGTAACGTCGTTAATCAGAGTTGTCGTGGTCGGCGGTAGTAGTCGTACGAGGTGCGACTGGGTTCATCCTGTTCCACGGGCCCGTATCCCCCTGGCCGCCACCGGTTGAACGCCGGAACAGTGTCTGTGACGGCCGGTCCTTGTGCCTGGCTGAGCAGTCGTGCTTCGCTCTCATCGTCGTGCTGGTACAGTCCGCTGCCCACGGGGCCATTGTCTCCGCGGGAGAGCGGAGTGCGGAGCGCAGGATGGACAGGTTCAGGTGTGCCCGGATCGTACCCTTCATACTGTCTCAAGCCTGATAAAGATGGGAGAGACGGTGTGGGGGACGCTGCCCGCGAAGAGGTGGGTGACCACTCGCCCAGTCCGCTCCGCGGTGTTTGCGAGCGCTCCGTCATCAGATCCTCGGGCCGGCCGTAGATGCCGCCTCCAAACTCGTCTCGGAAATCTGGTCGGTCCTTGAAATAGGAGAAATCGAGGTGATTCTCGGGGACGACTTCGAAGGGCGCAGATCCCGAGGCGTCCATCATCGACTTGCCGGGGGCGGCCCTCGACATGGGGTCCATTGCAATATCCGTGTATTCGCTCTCCATAGCTGTAGAATTGAGGCGACCCCGATAGATGCGTTTCAGTGCATCGGCAGCCCGCGCATGCACCATAGGCGTGATCAAAGGCTTGTAGAGGGCCGGATGTCCGAATTTGGAGCTCAGCCGTTCTGCTGCCTTTTTGCTCGATTTCTGGCCTGCCAACGCTTCGGCATCGGTCAGATTGGCGCGGTTGTAGAACTTGATTTCCAGATCAAATTTCCTCACGCAGTAAAACTTGAAGCCCAGCAGCAAAAATGGCAGAGGGATCACACAGAAGACCATTGTCCAGGTGCCTTTAGCTGTGGCCACCAGCGCAATGACTGCGTTGGATAGGATAGCTGCGAATATCATACGATTGAACACCACCCGCCAGAACTGCCCGCCGGACTCGTTCTTCGTGACCAGGACGTACAACAGTAGATATTTCTTCATGATTGCATCAAGCCCGAAATAAAGCGCAGTGACCGGCAGGACGACAGGCTGTAGAGTGGCAAAGCACAGGGCCACAGTAGCGTAAAACAAGAAGTAATTGTAGTAACTGGCATATTCAAAGGACGGAGGAGCTGTCCACTCAATAGCCTGTCGTGGGGTAGGTGCCATAAAAGTCTTGGAAAACCATACCCAAAGCAGAGGAACCAGCTGTACAAGGTCAATTGCTGCTCCTAGATTCCTCTGCAGCAAGTAGGTCACCCAAAACGGGGATACGTTGCACAGCGCGCTCACGGCCTTTCCGTAGAAACCTCCGTCTACAATTGCGTGCCAGGCATCCTCGTTATCTTTCTTTTCGATGACGGCGGCGATAAATGTCCAAGCAGCAGAGAAAAGGGAGAAAACGACAAGATTGTTGAAGACGAAGAACGAGTAAAGATGATGAAGGACATGTCGTTCTCTGGCGCTTTTCGTGGTGTCACCGGCCTGAATCGAAAGCCGGCGGAAGATGATGGGTAAAATGATGTAAACCAGGGATGTGATAGCTGGAGACAGGATACCCTGGACAGCGGCCCACACGCGCGGATTGGCATTAAGTGATACCTGGAAGCCCTTCCAAACCGAACCCAAGTTGTTCAAATTAGACAAGAAGATGGCGATCATGGCGTTGGGGGCAATCCACAGCACTGTCAAAATCGACACCCATATCACGTTGACAAATCGTTTCCATTGCCGCGCTTGTTTCGACAGCGGAAGATTCTCCCAGATAAGGTCATGGGGTCGCGGAGCTAGGCTGATAGTCGTTCCCTTGGGGTGCTTGTTACGCGCAGTATAAGCCACGGCATGCGCGTGTTCGATCTTTTCCCAACTAACAAACCCGAATGGCATCGCATTTCGTTTGTCGATCGAGGCTCGAACATGGCGGATCTCCTCTTCAAGCAATTGAATCCGATCGGTCAGATAGTCAATAGCGTCAACTGTGTCGCGAGCCCCTTCGCCTTTTTGTTTACGGGATGGACGCATGGTGGGTCGTCTTGCCGATAGTCGATCTGGGTTCTTGAGGTATTTTGCCAGTACCGATTCTAACTGGCGGACTGTTTCTTCATGCTCCTTGATGAGATTGGGAAGACCCTTGACGTTCCGGCCGATGGCAGCCCGCGGTAATGCAGCGGTGGGATTAACATTGTCAACCAGGCGCATAACTCCTTCATCTGATCGTGCTGCGGCCGGAAGATCAGTAACCTAGTAATCGGAGTCAGCAGATATATAAGGGAAGAGCTTTGTTTTGAGCAATAGCTATCCATAAGAAAGGGGAAAATACCATCAAGGTCCGGGCATGGAGACTGCGTTGATAATCGGAGCTCTCGAAATACTTCCTCCGCAAAGCAAGAATTCCTTTGTAATTCCTCCACAGGAAAAAAGCGACAATAAAATCGAAGGCCCAAGCGCAGATTACCTGACCCCAAATGGCTTCAACTGAGACATAAAGCGGGGTCATTGTGACAAAAGCAGACAACGTCGACTTGGAATCTTTGTTACTTTGCGTCAAATTAAGAGGAATCATGACACCGCAGCCGATAATACTGAGGAAGATGAATATATTCCGGCACATCTTGGTGAAGCGCAAAAATACCGTGGCATCAAGACCGATGCAGTCAACGAGCTCTGATTCTTTAGTGCGCAGAACGGGTTTGATCCAGGCGAAGAGGCCTTTTCCCACCGGGGGAGGAGTATGCTTGCGGTCGGCATGTTTAACCTTGGGGGCATATACCACACTATGTCGCGGCCGAAATAAGGAGAAGAGTAAGGCGAGGAGAAGAGAGGAACCGGCGGAGGTGGCCAACGAAGCCCAAACGGCGTTGATTTGGAACTAGACTTGTTAGTCTATAACAAACCAAATAGTAATAATAAACACAAAAGCCACATTTTTTCAAGAGGCAAGTATTGAATGGATGTATGATGGGATCCACCTACAGCCGACTGAAAAGGGTTCTGAATGAGTCTCAGAAATTCTTCTGCAGAGTCACGCCGCTGTAGAGCGCTAAGATCCATGATGGCCCGACAGTCAAAGCGACATGGACCAAGTCAAAGAGGGGGAGGATCAAATACAAAACGAGGGACAACAAAATAAAGAAAGACTTAACGGAAACAACACATCCAAATGAGGGAAAGACAAAAAAAGATTGAGGGAAAAGTAAAATGGGTTGCGACAGATAAAGTGACAACAGAAGGATCATGGAAGAGAGAAAGTAAAGCAACAAGGTGGGTAAAGAGTGGAGGCGGGTCTGGATCATATCAAAGTTAGTTTTTTTTTTTTTTTTTGTTCATTCTTTGTTATGATACCCATGCTATGGGAACTGACAAACTCCGAGTTACATTTAATGTTAATGGACTGTTGGTATTTTTCTTTGTGGAGTCTCCTTTTTTTTTTGTTCTCGGCGGGCGATCATCTGTGACGTCGTATAGGTCAAGAGATAAACAGAAATGTCTCACGAGGTCCAACTGTATAGGATACTATTAATAAATTATCCTTTTTGCTAATTCTCCCCAAGATCCTCAAAAAAATCTATACAGGCCAATACTTGTTCAAGAATGGACAGGAAAAATAAAAACAAACATCAATTTTGCAAATTCAACCGAATCAAAAAGTAAAAAAAATAAAGAGAGAAAAAAGAAAAAAAGAAAAGAGAAAGGTAGAAAAAGACCCACTACACTCTTGCCCATTGGCGGGTTGTCACTTCGTTCCCGACTACTATTTTGGCGCCCCAATGAAAGGCAATAATTGGACTTAAGTCTGGAACATTGTCGAGATTTTCTGAGACAATAGTGGGTCTAGACTCCAGCCAAATGATTGGGCTCTTGTCAAATGGATTCGCCTTTACTATCCGGACTCCGACCGTTTGCCTCAGTACGTGGAATTCCTCGTTGATCCATGGATCACGGTGGCTGATGGTGACGGATGTTGATTGATGTCGTGGATTACCACGTATCTGTATACTCCTCCGTATACATGCCAAAATCTACAATTTCTCCGATTGCTGCCTTGTTTGTTCGAGGTTTAGTAACACGGCTCAGTCATACGGCTAAACTCAACTACTATTGCCAATAGTAAGACAACTCTGCTTAGTGTTTTCGATTAGTCCAACACTAAATGAGACGAAACTGCTTTCGAAACACGGCAGTGTTCCTTCAGCTAGCCCAGCAACGAGATCATACGGAGTTTAATCTCCATTAGGAAGTCATCTGTTGTACGCGCAGTTGATATGATGTCGATGATGCATGTATGGAGTAGTTTAGTACGTACCGTCATGCGCCCGGTAACCGGGACTGATGCTAGGAGCGCGACATGACACCCAAGTCCACCAATATGAGTTAGTAGGGACAATGACAACTGACAAACACATTCTCCATTCCCTTATGCGGGCATATATTCGAAAGAAAACTGTGGGGTATGCACCGCCAAAGTTGCCATATCAATCAATGGACCCTGAACTCCAATTCTGAGACATCGGCTAGCTTTTCTCGGAATTCGGCTGATGACTTCATTTTTTTCATGTCAATGTGAATTGATCATCTAGTGTGTGCGCTGTACGATTCAAAATTAATAGGGTTGGAAACATGACACATAATCTCAGGGGAAGAGAAGTTTTTACGATGCTGTGTACCCGTGGCGTAGTCCTAGAACTGAGTTAATATTTAGGTCATTACCGGCAAACCCCCTTCGGGGCCATAGTCTGTATACCGAGTGTATCCCGTATCTACCTTTCTACAGTACGCTCAGCGTAAAGATCTTGGGTGGGCCGCAACACCAGCCACACTGCACTAATTTCATATGAATACATCGATTAATTATTTGTTCGTCTTCATACTTCTACATACACGTCATTGACCAATCACTCAACTCCAACCCCCCATTTCATGCAACACCAAAATCGCCACAATTGGTCTCCACTTTTACAATTCATTCACGTTAATTTTGTTCTTCCGTTCTTGGATTGATCAATTTATGTACTGGTATCTGATTCTTCGTATCGGCAGAGACATCGTATCAAAAGACGTTTACAGCTGGCCAGCAGTGTTGAAGTCTTCCAGAGCTTCCTGGACACGCTTGCTCATGGTCTTCTCACCCTCACGCACCCACACGCGGGGGTCGAAGAACTTCTTGTTGGGCTTGTCCTCGCCGTCGGGGTTACCAACGGGGGCCATGAGGTAGTCCTTCTTGTTCAGGATGTAGTCACGGACACCGGTCAGGTAAGCGTACTGCATGTCAGTGTCGACGTTGACCTTGACAACACCGTAGCCAATGGCCTCCTTGTACTCCTCCTTGGAGGAACCAGAGCCACCGTGGAAGACGAAGAAAACGGGCTTGTCCTTGCTGGAGCTAGTCTTCTCCTTGACGTAAGCCTGGTGCTTGGAAAGCAACTCGGGGTGCAGCTTAACGTTGCCGGGCTTGTAGACACCGTGGACGTTGCCGAAACCAGCGGCAATCGAGAAGTAGGGGCTGACAGCAGAGAGAGCGTTGTGGATGGCAAGGATATCCTCAGGCTGGGTGTAAAGGGAGTTGTTGTCAACATCCTCGTTGTTGACACCATCCTCCTCACCACCGGTGATACCGATCTCCTACAGATAATTATTAGTCTCTCGTCTACACGGTATCAAAAGGTGTCAGTGGTCAACTTACCATCTCGAGCCACTGCTTCATGGGAGCAGCACGCTTAAGGTAGGCAGCGGTGGTGTTGATGTTGTAGTCGACGGGCTCCTCAGACAGATCGATCATGTGGCTGGAGAAGAGAGGCTCGCCGTGGAGCTTGAAGTAACGCTCATCCTCATCGAGGAGGCCATCGAGCCAAGGAAGGAGCTTCTTGGCACAGTGGTCGGTGTGAAGGATGACGGGGATGTTGTAGGCAGGGGCAAGGCTGCGGATGTAGTGGGCAGCGGCAATACCACCAGCGATGGAAGCCTTCTGGCCGTCGTTGCTGACACCCTACGCAGACACAGTTAGGGATTCATCCTCAACCAGAGACATGCTTGTATAGAGGTAGCTGGTAACTTACCTTGCCAGCAAAGTTGGCAGCACCACCCTGAGAGAGCTGAAGAACGACAGGGCAGTTCTGGTCACGAGCAGCCTCAAGGGAAGAGATCACAGTAGAAGAGGAGGTCACGTTCTGTACAAGATAAAGTGGTCAGTCTTTGATTGCGTCTCAGAAGAACCAAGGTTACCAGAAAGACTTACGATGGCGGGGATAGCGAAGCGCTTCTCCTGAGCGTACTCGAAGAGACGGAGAACGTCATCACCGACGATGACACCGGACTTGCGGGAAAGCTTCTCAAGGACACCCATTTTGATGGTTGTGGAGTAGGTAGATAGCTATTAAGAGCAGGTAGGAATTGAATTAGTTTGGACAGAAGAAAGAGAAGAAAGAAGATGAAATGGAGGAGGAAATGAACAGCTTGAAATAAGTTCCGCAATAGCTCTGGACTAAGGTTCTTTACCGAGCGACGAATACGGAGCAGGACATTTAATAAATGGTCATTGGCAAAGGAGGGAGGGGCACTCAGCCGCTAATGGAGGGGCAACAAGCAGAAGAACTCACCGGATAGTGGGGAACGGATGGTATCAGTATGATTTCAGTGACCGGTTCTGGCGTGATGCTACGTCTGGGTCGATGAACTATGATGCTATATAGGGGGAAAAGAAAAGAGAAAGAACAAGAAAATGAGGGGAATCAAAAACAGAAGTCAGTAAGGATTGATTTAATAATTTTTTTTTAGTCAACGGATAGGTAATGGCCGAGGGTAAATGGAATCATTGGTGATTCTCTTTCCTTCTCTTCCCGTGACGATGACTTGTTTAGTGGGGTTTTCCGCTACGTTTCCCCCTCGACGATGACGCTGTTGTTGGCCTCAGGCTGCTACTGCTCCCGAGAATCCCCGCCATCACATGACATCATCACCCCTTCGTCTTCCATGGACCCGAAAACTATGACATGACCAACTACGATCAAGGCTGTTCCTCTTTACGCTGCTTTATTTTATTATTATAATTTTTTTTAAAAAAAAAAAAAACAACGGAGGTGGATCTTCTAGTGATAAGCATTTCCAGACCTTCGTTCTAATTCTGGAATCATCAACTGGTAAAGGCGATCTCTCCATCCAAACCATTTATTTTGGAGGTTCATTTTTTACTAAAAAGAACATTGACCCATTTCTCTCCGTGTTTCTTTCGTACTATAGCCAGACATCGGGGAAACCGGCGGGAAGTTCAACCCCATACCCGTTCTTTTCTTTCCAGTACTTTCGGTATTGTTCTTCTTTTCGACGCCTAGACCGTTCTTCCCCTTGTCCAGCTGACTCTAGGAATAAGAATTAAACATGTTTATAGGAGCTTTCTGCACATCGGTGGGGAAAATTTAACATATCCGGCAATGATATGTCCCGAACCCCAAGGAACTATAAATGCGTAAATGACTGGGGCTATCCATTGATCGAATCTTGATCAAAAACTGTTGGTTACGCTCGGATGGACTATTGGTGGAATTCAAGTGTCCAATGTCGCCCACCAACTGCATTACGAACCTTCATCTGGGCACTATCGAAGGCAACGATAGAAGATGAAGTCCGGCTATTCGACATATCACTAACAATGTACTTTTCCAGGAGATCTCGATCACGATTGCTAGTCTGTAAAAAAGTAATTTCTCAGAGCTGTGTTTCACTACTGGTTACTTCAGATTCTACCGTAGGAAACGATCCTCTTGGACGCATCAGAAGCTGACTCCAACTTATAGTTAATTTGCTGGCCCTTGTCGGAAATAAAAGGTCAGTATACAAAGTAAATAGTATACTAATTGTTCTCTCTATGGTCTTGAAAGCGTCATAATGTTGGGAATCTCTGTATCATGATACCCATTAAGTAGGCGGTATGGGAAGCGGTATAGAAAGGTCCGCTTTGCTTCAATATGATTCGTCCGGAGGATGGCATTGGTCGCAACACCTTACATTTCATGCCTCGAATTATCCCCTCTGTCAACACTAACAAAGTCAAATGATGGCGACTTCTCTACCTGAGCTATCCGCGCATGAGAGGACGAGGGTGGAAGACTACTTGAATGACAAGATTCAAGTCTCCGCTGATTTTGAGAGTCTTGATTCATTGCTCTCCACCTTGCGCGCCCAGCATGAGCTCCAGCGAAAGCAGGTATGATCCACTTTAGTTTGCCTTCAAGGAACGGTTCTCAATATTGCGGTAGCTGACTAGTAATATGTAGCTAGCTGAAGCACAGGAGACATTATCGCAAGCCACCAAGGCTTCTACCGACCATGCTGAAGCAACTCGAAAGCGAGCCGAGGTGTTCAATGAGCAACAGGCGGACATCGACAGACGGCTGAAGGCCCTCACAGGATCGGATGCGAGTGATGAAGCTACGAGGAGATTTGAAGCAAGTATAGAGAAGCTTCGAAGACTTGAGCTCTCGAGAGGCTATGTCTCATTGCTCAAAGAAGCAGAAGAATTGAGGTACATAGAGCACGGCCATCACACAGCAGGGCTCCGATTGCTAAAACATCTTACAGCAAAGGGGCACTGAAAAGCATACAATCCTCGTCTCGCTCTTCCATAGAATCCTATTCTCGACTCAGGAATATCGTTCAGGCGCTGAAGGCCGCTCAGCCCGCAGCAGAAGGGGCCGCCCCGCATCTGGTCGACTATGTGGACAAGCTAGCATCTGCATTGAGGGAACAGATGAGGTCCGATTTCTCGAAGAGGCTACAAGGAACCCTTGAGAAAATGAAATGGCCATCGAAAGATTTATATTTCCCAGACGATCTCAAGACACAATGGGAAGACCAGGTCGGGTTGCTTCTTGATCTTCAGACACCGTATGTATCATATTGCTGTCGATGGCATTGTTCACTAACAATCTTCAATAGTGAACTTCGTAGTCGTGATACTTCTGATCGTGGTACTGTCAACCCAACAGTGTTATTGCCGCTAAATGTGATGGTTCATTCGCTGGAACTTCGCTTCAAATACCATTTCAGTGGAGACCGGCCAACCAACAGAATTGAGAAGGTACTGTGTCATCTGATAGAAAAATGAATCATATTCTAACTAGTCCTAGCCCGAGTACTTCCTCGCCCACATTTCTGATTTAATCAACACTTTCGGTGGTTTCTTCGCTTCCTCTCTGCAGCCTATCCTCGACCAAAAGGCACAGGCCGTCGGATCAGATCTGGAATGGAACTTCTACAACGCCTCCCATGCCTTCATCACAGCCTTATTGCCGATCCTTAGGCATAAGATAACCAGATACCTTCCCCAGATTTCCAATTATCCGCAACTGCTGAGTCATTTCGTGCACGAATTGATGAATTTCGACAACGACATCCGAGAGTCATGGAACTACCTACCAGATCCTTATACTGACGGTACCTGGAGGGGCTTGACGTGGGAGGTACTGACCGAACAGGGCTGGTTTGAACGCTGGCTCCAAGTGGAAAAGGAGTTCGCCCTCGCGCGCTACAAAGAGATTGTAGATGCACCCGACAGCGGCCATATTGACTACGAAGGCGTCGAAAGCTCGGTAACCAAGCCTACGAAAGCTGCAATCCGCGTGAACGATCTCCTCGAAACGATAACAGAGCGCTACCAGCCTCTGTCGTCTTTCAGTCAAAAGTTGCGCTTCCTGATTGACATCCAGATCACGATATTTGACCAGTTCCACGAACGTCTGCATTCTGCGCTTGAAGCCTATCTTGCCATGACTTCAACAATCGGCCGCACAGTGCAGGGCACAGATGGGGCCAGCGTAGAAGGCGTTGCGGGATTGGAGCGGCTCTGCAGGGTCTTTGGGAGCGCTGAGTATCTTGAAAAGAAGATGGATGACTGGAGCAACGAAGTATTCTTCGTGGAACTCTGGTCCGAGCTACAAGAACGAGTACAGCAGAACAAGGACACTGGCAAGAACGTGGCCGGTTCAATGACCGTCGCAGATGTCGCGTCCCGAACATCTCAGGCGGTCGCCAACGGAACTGACCATGATGCAAGCTCCGAGGGTGCTCTATTCGACGAAACCGCATCGGCGTATCGCCACCTGAGGCTTCGATCCGAATCCGTTCTCACCTCCACTCTAACTTCAAACATTCGCTCAGCCCTCAAGCCCTACTCACGCGTTTCAACCTGGGCCACAATCTCCGCCACCGTATCCTCACCTTTACCCCCAACTCCCGATCTCGCCCCCGTACTGCGTACATTATCCACAGAAATAGCCTTCCTCTCCCGCACCCTGGGCATCGCACCCCTGCGCCGAATCATCCGCCAAGTTCTCCTTTCCATACAAACCTACATCTGGAGCAACATCCTCGTGAGAAACTCATTCTCCACCGCCAGCGCGACCCAACTAACCAGCGACGTCGAGCACCTCTGCACCGTCGTCGACGTCGCACTCGGACCAGCAGCACAACCAGGCGGCTCTGCCAGCATCCTCCAGAAACTCAACGAAGGCCTCACTCTCCTCGGACTACGCGTCAACACAGAAGACGACACCCAGGACCCAGCGCCGCTGGGACTATGGGAGGTCGAAAAGAGGCTCTTTAAAGATAACGAGAGCGCAAGGGAGATGCTTGCCGAGTTGAATATTGAAACTCTCGCCGAAGCAGAGGCGCGCAGTGTTCTGGAACGACGCGTGGAAATCGGTAATTGATTTTAGCGACTTTTCTTTCAAGTTTGGTTTCTGAGCTCAATCTTTGTTGAGATTGGTTTGCATCGATTGTATATAGTTATTGGCATGGGATATATAATGAATACTTTATATTTATTACAAGTTCCTTTCTTTTTAAATTTCATTTATAGACTAAATAAGAAAGACTAGTGTATTTTCGGACGTATCTATGTCATAAATCAAAATAATATACATCTATGGAATCTATATCTATGAACGATATCAAACACAGATCAAAGATGATGAGCGACAGGACCATGCCCCCTTTCACCAGGTCTCTTAGCCGGAGCAGTCTCGCCCTTCAACTTCTCCACAACACCCGGACCAACCTCCTCAATAGCCCGCACAAGTGCCTCGACCGTTTCCCGAGTTGTCTGCACATTAACAACGCAACGGAAGAACTTCCCATTCCCGACGGCGTCCTCGTCTCCGCTGGGCGGGGCAAAGTCGACCATGAAGCCCTTGTTCACGATAGCGTGGGTCACCTGCTCCGTCACCTTGCTGTTGGCCTTTCTGCGCTCGGTCTCGTTGAAGACGATGCCGCGCGGGTGGAGGAGTTGTCCGCCTGGCGCGTAGTAGAAGCAAACCTGGAGGCACGGGGGCGGGTTCTCGCTGACGAGGAGGAAGTTCGGGTTCTCGGCGACGAGGGTGGCGAGGTATGCGGCTGTGTCGCAGGCGGTGTTGATTTGGGATTCGTAGCCGGTTGTGCCGTAGTAGGTCCAGCTGAGGAAGAGTTTCAGGGAGTCGGCGCGGCGGCCGCATTGGAGAGTTAGGTCGGCCAGGTCCCAGACTTCCGGGGAGTCGGATTCGGTGGTTGTGGGGTCGTTGCTGCATTGCTGGATTTCGGTGTCTTCGTTGTGGAAGAGGTAGCCTGCGGGGAGGGTGTTGGCGCGGTGGAAGCGACGCAGGTCGGCGGCTAGGAGGAACGAGCAGGTGACGGGCACGCCGAGCATCTTGTGGGGGTTGATTGCGATGCTGTCTGCCTTTTCGGCGCCGGCGAGTTTGGACCGGTGGCGCTGGGAGAAGACGAACGAGCCGCCCCAGGAGCCGTCGACGTGGAACCAGAGGTTGTATTTCTTGCAGATGGCGGCGATCTCGTTGAAGGGGTCGAAGGATCCCATGACGGTTGTGCCGGCTGTTGCGTTGACGTAGAACGGGGTCCGGTTCTCTGATAGAGCTTTCTGGACCAGTTTCTCCAACTCTGCGGGGATCATCCGTCCTTGTTTGTCGATCGGGACAGCCCAGACGGAGCTGCTGCCGAGTCCGAGCATCTGCGCGGCCTTCTCGATGCTGTAGTGGCCGTGGGCGCTGGTGAAGAGCACGAATTTGTAGTCGCCGTTTCCATCCTTTTTCGTCGAGGGGTAGAGATTGTTCCGTGCGATAACGATGGACGTGGTGTTTGATGCAGAGCCACCTTGTACTGATATTCCGCCTGCTCGCGGGCCATTCAAGCCGAAGAGTGATGCCAATTGTTTGCCAGTGAACTTTTCAATCACGGTCAAGGCCGGTGAGACTTGGTAGACGTGAACATTTGTGTTCAAGGTGGCCAAGATGAGCTCCGAAGCGACACCGGGGGCGTTGGTTGATGCGTAGAGCTTGTCCAGGAAGCCCTGGTGCCAGGTATTGACGGAGTACCGGAGGACCTTTTGGAGAGCCTCGACCAGACCATTTTGTCCAGTTCCTTGCTCGGGAAGCTCTAATTCCAGGATCCGTTGTAGCTCGTCCGGCTTCTTGTAGTCGACTAATGAGGTTCCGGTTTTATTCGAGTGTGCCTGTGCGCCGTTGACTCCGTTTTCCAGCACCTTTGGGCCGAGGGTATCTTCATCTGCAGACCGGATGAAGGGAATCAGTAGGTCTTGGACTGCATTGAGAAGCTGGAGATGATAACGGGTCAGTAATGTGAACAAACTTCATGAATGTCTTAAGAGACTGTTAAACAGATGCTGTGACTCACATTGCGCACCTCTTCGGCGCGATGGGAGGAGGAAGCCGACATCTACGAAAGATAGAAATACAATGCAAATATACAAAAAAGAAATATATGTATGTATAAAGAATGAGAATTTTCAGCTACAAAAGAGAGAAAAGGAAAAAAGGAAAAGGGACAAAGATATGTACAACACATTAAAAAGAAAGAACCCACAGATGGAGATCTTAAATAAGAATGGCATTCACAATGAGGACCCATATTCTGTCACCGGTTGGGGATCCGCAGTGGATGAGCAATTCTCGCGCGTTTTGACATAATGGCTCTATTAGTGGTCAATGTATTGGACCATTGGTACCCTTAAAAACTAGACAAGGATGTTGAGGCGCCATTTTTGAGCTAAGATTACTGTAAATGTGAAGCGTGGAAGTGATGGTGGCAAGAAAGAGAAAAAGAAAGGGAAAGGAAAAGGAAAAGAAAAGAATTAAATTTCTTTTTTTTAAACCCCGCAGTGAACCACGTTTTTGATTTTGTTCCTTTTGCTTTCTTTTTTTTTTTTTTTTGCCCCTTGCATTCCTTTCCTCCTTAAACCCTATTTCAACCATTTCATTTGGCTCATTTATTATTCTTCTCTATGCATGGAACAATTATTAAAATCCACTCGGCAGTTGTGTCGATCTTTGCAGAATTCATTCTACACTAATGCAACCCCGATTACACACTAAATTTCATCTTACTCGCGTAGTCTCGTTTGCCCTCGATCATTGTACATTGATTTTGTTTGCAAAGGATTAGGTTCATTCCCTAATATACATTGTTTTCATTCTGATAAAGGTAGTCATAATACATTCACGAATCTTGAAGATTTTAATTATACAGTCGAGTAAATCGCAGAAATGTGCCTCCCGCACTCCACACGCTGCTCCATACTCACCGTGCGAGAGCCAGCCTTGCCTTTGTGACGAGGCATAATCTGGAGTCGAGCCTCCTCAGAGTTCGCATCCTCTTTTCCACCCTCTGCAGGCGCGTGTATATATGTTGGCTTAGATTGGTTGCTCCTCTTGCCTGTGCCAAGTTGGAAATGTTCGTTTCCTCCCCACCAGAGGACATCGAACCCAACATCTTTGGTGTCGTCCAACGAGCTGCTGGGCTTGGTGTCCACATGAGTATTGTTGTTCATGATTGCTGACACATGTGTCGTCCCCACGGAGATGTCGCGAAGTCGAATAGGTGTCAGACCCTTTGAGCGCTCTTCGTATTCGAATAGGCCGCTCAGACTCCTCACCTTAGTAGGGGCATCTTGCATATGGGTCCATTTTCCGGTGCCAAGGGCGCCCCAAATGCCTCTACCGCACGTCCAGGTATCAGCGGTGATGCGGTCCAGGTCGCGGACCGCAGAGGGGTTTTCACCGGGGCCAACAATTCGTTGCGCATCTACCGTGAAGAAGCTGTTGGCACCACCGGCGGCAATCCCGGTAACCTTAGGAAACCAGATGTTGCCCTTATAGAGGGATCTGATAGGCACGGGGGTAGGGGCGTCACAGTATGGTATCGACGAGTCAAATTCCATGCCCAGCTGTCCAAAGGAGTTGTCCCCGAAGGTAAACAAACTGCCATCCTTACTTAGCACCGCCGAGTGGTAGTCACCCGCCGCAATTTGGGTAATCTTGATCCCCTTGAGCGCCTGGATTTCATGGCACATGTCCACTGGGCCCTTGGGCCTGGTAGCCCAAGTCAGGCCCGGAACACCGAGCTGACCAAACGACGGATAGCTTTCCGTAGATGATGCGACAGAGAACACACGGCCGTAGTTCGTCAGGAGCAGCGCATGCTCTAGTCCACCCTTGATCGACGTAAATTTCTCACCCAACTTCAAGCTGGGTTGGAGCGCCCGGTAGCTTACATTGGCCGTTCCAGACCAAAACGGCACCCAGGACTTTTCATTAGGCTTTCGCCCGCCACACTGGTCATCCCTTGCAATCGGGAGCGAATAGACATTACCATCCGATGATAGCGCTAGTATCCGGTCACTTGACATGCAGAGTGAAGTCAAATTCTTGCCCGTCAAGGTCTTCGTCGGCTTATAGTCAGACTCCGAGTAGCCCTTACCCCATTGGATCAGATCGCCGTTTTCCGCAATGGCAGCACCCGACTTGTCTGAGAGCTTGAGGTCTCGTAACACTTGGCCATCAAAGTAAGAGAGTCTCCGAGGGGTCTTGATCGTTTTCTCTTTGGACCCCGGGTCCGCGACCCGATGGGAGTTTGCGCCCCACACATAGACACCGGGGCTTTTTAAGCTTCTTTTATGTTGCACATATTCAGAGCCTAGTGGATCTGTGACTTGAGAAAGGTCTTTGACCTTGGAGTCTGAGGGAGTTTCAGCCTTGTCGGTAGTCGCATACGTATATGCCAGGAAGGCAGCGGCGCCCGTTCCAGCGAGACCCAAAGACGTCCGTAACCAATGAGAAGACCGGGATTGTTCAGATCCCCTCTGGCTATTGTTGGCGTAGCATCTTCGCCAAGGCACGACAGTAGGCCTAGTAGTGGTTCTGGGAAGGCGCCGTAAGATGGTGGCAATATTGGTGGCAGGTTGCCGCGCTCGCGTTGACCACATGGTGAGAAGTGTTTAGCAAGAAGTGTAAGAGTACATTCCGTCAGAGACACATTTTCATTGGTTTAACATCACGGGGTTTATCTGTTGATAGTGCAAGCGGAATGCGGCGGCAGAATAATGCATTGAAGCGGCCACGAATGAAACTATTCCGTTATCGCAAGTGCTTTTACTCGACTGTCGCAAGAGTCCTTTCTATAATATAGTGAATGGCTTGAACACAGCTATGGGATCCAACTATACTCTACCAAATTAGTGCCATTTTCCGGTCTAGATTCCTCAATTCTCTGTTTCCCCCTTCAGCATGCGTCAACAAAGTGCGGGATCGCGGTCTCGCCGACAGACAGTTCCGTCCCGACCTCCGCTAGAGCTCACGGCCAAGGAGACGGACGAAGTTGGGACGGTGCCCGATGGCTTAGACTCTCTCGCAGATATATCCAATGAACTTGAATTTACTCAATGGTACAATGACCTCGAAGACAGCCTTCTTGAATCCAGCTACGATGAATACCAGTAAGCCCAGTGCCGCGATGAGTGTACACAGGACATCAGGGAGGCTAACATACGCTCTCACGAATAGAGCCTGCCTCCATGAACTCCAGATGTCAAAGTCGCATCTGGATAACCTCCTATCCGACACCTCATCGACCCTAGACCTCCTGTCCAACCTGTCGAAAGACTTCAAAGCGGTAGAAGCGCAAACGTCCAATTTCCAGAAACAATGCGAAGGGCTACTGTCGGCGCAGAATCGCGATTCGGAGCTAGCAACAGACATCCAGGATAATCTCCAATTCTACGATTTCCTAGACCCTGCTTCGAGGAGACTCAACGCCCCGGGTGCTGGGAACACTGTCCGCGACCAGGATTTCTCGGACATGCTGAGACGGCTGGATGAGTGTTTGGACTATATGGAAACACATGTTAGTGCTGTCGAATACATGTTCTGCGCATTTGCTGATTCTGAGTTCTAGCCCGACCAAAAAGAGGCCAGTGTATACCGATCCCGGTATAGGCTGCTTATGACCCGTGCCCTGACCCTGATCCGCGGACACTTCGTCTCGTCACTCCGAGATGTGTACGTCAGCGTCTCCAAGAAGATCGCAGACAAGCAACTCAACGACACTACGATGTCCGCACTCCTATATGCGAAGTTCAGGGTTGGCGCGCCGGAGCTGAAACAAATCGGCCTCGAGATCCAAAAGAGAGCCGTGCCTCCACTGGACCCAGACCAAGGGACAGAAGCCGAGTATCAAAGTCTTCTGAACGAGCTCCACGCCAACTACGCCGCTATCCGTGGTAAACTCATCGTCCCACTAGTGCACAAGAAACTCAACGACATCGCGCAAGCCCCAAGCACGTCAACAGACCTGGTCGCCTTCGCCCGAGGCAGTATCAGCTACATCCGCGGCGTGTGCCTGGACGAGTTCGACCTGTGGGGAGAGTGGTTCCACGGCCAAGTAGGCCTGTACGATTTCCTAGAGACAATCTGCGAGCCGTTATACGACCATCTCCGGCCGCGGATCATCCACGAAGACAAGATCATCAAGCTCTGCCAGCTCTGCGCACTCCTCCAAACCCGCTACCTATTCGACCAAGACGAAGAGACAGAGCACACAGACGCCAACCAGCTCGACTTCCCCGCACTAATCCAACCCGCCCTGGAAGACGTCCAGACACGACTCGTCTTCCGCGCGCAGGCCTTCCTCCGCGACGAAATAGAACGCTACAAGCCTCGCCCCGAAGACCTCGACTACCCAGCCCGCAACCGACAGAACCCAATCTCAGTCACGGAGGGCCAAATCTCCGGCCGCAAGGTCGCCCCCGCCGACTCCCCAGTCAACATCCCCAAACCAGCCCAACAACCCGACGAGAGCACCGACTCCCCCTCCGAACAAGACCAGAAATGGGACTTTGACTCCCAAGTCTCCCTCAGCGGGTGGTACCCAACACTCCGAAAAGCCATATGGCTACTCAGCCGAATCTACCGTCTCGTAAATGTATTCCTTACCCCAAACCACCCCCAAACCCCCTCCCAACACAGACAGAGAAAGAAAGACTAACCAAAATAAACCAAACAAAAAGTCCACAGTATTCGACGACCTAGCGCACCAAATAGTCCACCAAACAAACGACTCCCTGCACCAAGCATCCAACCAAATAGCGACGACCTCAATCCCAAACAGCCAACTCTTCCTACTAAGCCACCTCCTCATCCTAAAACAGCAAATAGTAGCCTTCGACATCGAATACGTCGCCCCCGACACATCGCTCGACTTCTCCCTAATGAGCGCAACATTCTACGAGCTCCGCGAACGCGGCGGCCTCTTCAACCCGCGCAACCTAATGCGCCTAGTCGGACACGGGCTCCTCCCGCGCGTCGTCGAGAACATGCTCGACGCAAAAGTCGAGCTAGACGGACGCCTCCGAACCGTCATAAACGACTTCATCACCCACTTCTCGACCAGGATGACTTCCTCCCTTCCGTCGAAGTTCGTCGACGCGCGGGCCCTCAACCGTGGGGAGTTGATCTATCCTACCTGCGAGATGATCGAGAAGGAGGCGCCTTTGCTCCGGGGCATCTTGGACGATTATTTGGATGACGGGCGCATGAAGGAGACGCTTGTGGGCGCTGTGCAGGAGCGCGTGATTCTTATCTATGAGGAGTTTTTTGACAGGTATACTTCTTCCGAGAGGAGTAGAGGCAATCCCATTAGTCGGAAGGGCAAGGGGAGGGAGGATGCCGTGTGGGATGTTGATACATTTGCCGAGTGGTGTGAGGGGGTTTTTAGGGTCGGGGTTGAGGATGAGGCGGGCAGTACGAGTGGGAAGTCTAGTAGGGGGAGTTTGGGGTCTTTGAATCAGTAGTTTTATCTTAAGTTGTCTTGGTTCGTTTTTTGGGTAGATGGGTGTGTATATTGGGTTTATATCCGAGTCAATATAGTACCATGGTGTTTGTTTCAAGTTATCTGTGGATTCAGGTTTATGTTGGAAGTTGATATGTCTAGTATTACTATGCGGGATCAATGTATGAGCAATGAAGGAATATATATGCCTATAGACAGACCGCCAGCCGGTCTGATTATGTTTGTAATTATGTGCACATTGCAAGGAGACAGGGTATGAACTGCAAAGAAGAGTACAGTCGCAGAAAAGTATATACGCTCAATGACAATGCTCCAAATTATAAAGACGGGGATCTAAAGCACATGGCGAATTTTAGCGTAGAGCTCGGTATCCAGGAAGTTGTATTTCGACTCCGGTTCGCAGAAGGGGTGGTGTGTAAGAAGAGTCTCGGCAGTGGGACGATCCAGGGAATCACTAGAAGATCTGGTTAGTACAGCGTACAAAAACACAAACCCAAGGGAAATTAAAGCCAAGATGTCAAACAGGGGCACAAACTTACATCGTGAAGCAGTCATACATAAACGCAAGAGCTGCCGGGCTGATATTCATGGAGACGTCCTCAGGAATAGGAGGCGCCTGGCTCAGACTTCCAAGCTTGAAGATGGCGCCAATGGCCTCTTCTCTGCTCCATGGCCGTCGACCTGCAAACATTTCCAACACCACGCACCCAAGAGACCAGATGTCCACCTTGGCACTGTAGCCCTGCCCTTGAGATTGAATGACTTCTGGAGCCATCCAGAAAACCGATCCTTGCATGGAATTGGACGAGTCGTTTCCATAGATGTTGTCCGATTTCTTCGAGATACCGAAATCCGAAATCTTGCACGTTCCATCGAGATCTAGGAGAATATTGTCGGCTTTCAGATCACGATGCAAGATGCCCTGGTTGTGAAGGTAGGCCAAACCGCTCAGGGTTTGCCGTGTGAGAGACTTCACCACACTTTCCTCAAATTTGCCGTGCTTGCGAAGACAGCTACCAATAGAACCACCAGAAATATATTCGAGATAGATAGAAATCGATAAATCGCCGTGTTCACATCCAAGGTACTGCACGATATTGGGATGTTCCAAGTGTTGCATGGTATCAATTTCCTGATCCATGGCAGCGACCATATCTTTCATTTTGTCTTTGTCTTGTCCGGCAATCCTAGGGTTGATCTCCACTTGTTTGACAGCCAAGACCTCACCATTATCCGCGTTCATGCCTAGGTAAACTCTGCCATATGTTCCTTTACCAATAAGCTGACCACGAATGATGCGGAAGGTGGGTTGTCTTTGGGGCACACTTGTCGAAGGAGCCTCGTTTTGAGGAATAGGATCCAATTGACTGAGGCGACTTCCAGGCTTCGGACTAATCTGCATAATCCTGGCACCAAACATCTTCGTGCTCTTACGCCGAAGAATATCACCAGACTTTTGGTTTCCAGTTGTGGACTTGACACTCCGATTCCTGCCAGCTTGGTTGGCACCCCTGGCAACTTCTCGAATTGACTTGCCCCTGGTAAGACCGCCGGATCGATTGACGTTACGTCGAGCAACAATGTTGGATTCTTGTTTGATGGTCGGCTCGCTGGCACCCATGGTAGCCTCGCTAGGGTTGGGTGGGGGAGGCACCTTGTACGACAGGTTATCGTGCCTTTCCTTTTGGGCCAGCTCGTTCTCGGCTGCAACCCTGCTTGCTGGGGACGAGGGAGGAGACGCGCCTTGTCCGTCTAGGTACGGCGCATCAAGATCGATATTAGGGAAGAAGTCATCGAGGTATTCAATGACGCCTTCTACGGGAGGTCTGCTCGCCCAGACATCTCCACGGGCAAAAGAGTCCCTACGAGGGGGCTTCTCTTCCTCGGGCGAAGTTGTGATGTCGGGAAACGATCCTTTGCGACTGTCTGAGCCACCGGTTGAACCAGCAAAGGTTTCGCGTGTGGCACTGGGTGATCGGAAGCTCACAGAGAGTCCTTTCTTCAACCTGTTTTCAGTGTTCACAGTAAGTGATGGCTTCGTTGACCTCTTTGGACTGTTCGCAAACGCGGGCATAGACCCTGCCTCATTTATAGGAGACTTGCTGTTTGCCAATGGAATTGCAAAAAGCCCATCGTCGGAGTCATCATCTGAATCTTCCTGTACCATGGGTACCATTGGCGATTGTTGAAAGGGGACTTTAGTTTCTTCAAAGTCAAACTCGGGGCCAAAAGATTTGCGAGATTGAATTGATGGCCGAGGCTCCTCAGGGCTGCTGGCACTGGCAGGTGACTGATGATTACGAGACGTTGGTGTAGACTCGCGCTCTGCAGGAGATTGTGAATGCATCGCCTCATCTAATAGAATCGTTAACAGATGGTCCTTACAATAATGGGCACCGAAACTTACCTAGGATATTACGATCGGAAGTAGTCGCATGAGGACTTGCTGCGCCCTGTGCTGTAGATACGGAAGGCGATGGCGTTCCTATGGCACTCGTCATTCGACCAACACTAGCCAGGACGGCACCAAGACCGTGGGTTTGGACGGGAGGTTGGTGTGGCTGGACGCGCGGACGATCCATATCTTTTTTCCTCAACGAGTTCACCTTGGTGAGAGTATTAGACTCCTGAGGAGCCATCGGGGGCTTACGCAATGGCACCAGAGGCTCTGCCTTTTTGTCCTCATAAGGGGATATGCGGGGTGAATCGAAGTCAATAACACCTTCACGTCTGTATCCGGTCTCTCCGTAAGCATCCTTCCTTGGTTGGGGTACGGACGATACTTTGGAGATCCGGTACGCTTTTTGTTTGCGTTCAACTTCCCGTTTGTGTTCTTCGTGACGAGCCATAAGGTCTGCTTTCTCCGGGTCCACAGGAAAGTTGGAGGAGTCTGACGCCCCGTCCACTGGAGACGCCGCGAGGGAAGCTTGCGACACGTCGCGGGCTGGGAGCTTAACAGCGGGGGCTCTCAACTGTGGTTGGCGCGAGGCAACTTGCGGTGAAGAGGGCTTCGCGGGGATATGTGGTGACACCCTATTCAAAGCATCATCATCCAGCGGTTTGCGATGCAGATGGCCTGTTGTAGGTGAGCCCAAGTGCTTCTCTGGGATAGAAACCCCAAGGCCAGCAACTTGAGAAGCATTGTTTGTGTTGGTGTACAAGTGCGGTCCTCGCACAAAGAACTTTAACGAGCCGAATGCATCCGATTTCGCTCTCCGACAAAGGGTCAAGTTGGTGTCATTCAGAGCTTCGTCATGTTCGGTTTGTCCAGGCTCAGTTAAAAATATCTGAGCACCGCTCCATTCAGATATTCCGATGTTCTGACAGATGGTAGCACGTAAGACCTCCACGGACTCCGCGTCAGTAATGTCAACGAGACGGTAATTCCATCCATCCGAAGTCGCAAACGCCCACTTTCTTCCTTTCTGCGTAGGTTTCCCTCGTAGAGCTAGCCGTTCATGGTCCGAAACGGACGAGGATGATGGGCGTTCACCTAATGACATGTCGCTACTGCTGAAGTTTGGTCGAGTGTAGGGCAAATGAGAGGCATTCTGGCGCGTGTTGACAGGACTTGTAGGTGATTCCAGAAACGGTTCCTCTGGCGAAGGGTGACTAGAGTCACCAGTCTTTGATCTCTTCTTGAAAAAATGTAGAAGACGGTTACTGTGATCTTTGGGATACGACGAAGAATTGTCACCAAATTGACGACTGTAGGTTTCCTGTGGAGAGGGACGAGCGCCATCCTGTTTGATTGACTCATAATACCGGCGGCCCGTGGTCGAATCGGAGCTGTTGCCACGAGAGTGCTCAAACTTGACACCTAAATCACCCATTGAGGAGGATGCGCTTTGGTGAGCTAAGGTAGCATGTTGTGTGGCTGGACTGCCACTCTTGGGGCTGTCTTCATATGCTCGAACGGGTGGAGCAAAATGGCCACCATCGCTAGAAACAGAGGGGCTCTGTCGTCGGTGGTCACCGCTGATAGCAGATAGAGCAGCTCTAGAAAAGTCTGACCGAGGCCAGAATGAGCCATCGCTTTGGTTATGCTCTGACGAGAGATGATCATGGGTACTAGGAATTGGGGTGGTAAAAGAGCGCGTCTGCCCGCTATGTCTCTGGTTATACGCAGGCTGGAGCGTTTTAAGATTAGGGCTGTTTGTGCCGGGGCCAGCAGATACGGGTTCATGTGTAAGCTTAGGAGAAGCCTCTATGGCCCCTTCGGGGGCACTGCCCTGTAACGTTTGCGAATCTCGTTGTTTTGGAATGGGTATCCCCACATCATAGCCACCGTCCTCCTGAATCTGACGAATCAATTTGCGTATACGCTTTCCCTCCTCTCGTTCGCGTCCCTGATCCCAGCCTGTTCCGCTGTTTTCGCATTCCTTCGCCAGTTGTGGGTATACAATGTTATGCAATTTACCTAGATTTGGTCTGCCGTTGAACCCGTGGCCAAGCTCAATGAAATCAGCCCCTTGAAGCTCTAAGGACCTAAAGGTTTCTTGCCAGTCCTTAGAGAACCCATTCTTTGCAAGCCACAGCAGAACCCTTTCAAGCGGCCACTGAGCAGCCGCCTCGCTATGTGACATTCCGCCCGGTAAGGTACCGCTGTTGTTATGCCGGTGGCTTGAGGACTTTGTAAGCTCTGTGCTTTGTCCCTGAGTTGGTGGCTGAGCATTTTGAAGAGTCGACAGTTGGTCATGCATGCCATCACTGGCAGTTAGAGCGGAGGGCAAGGTGCGAGCTGACGGGGTAGGGGGAATGTTTCCATCTCTCTTGTATGTTGATTCCGGACTAGAATAATCATACATTTGATTGACCTGGGGACGTTGTCGATCCCCTCCTACCATAGTCCCTTGAGTTTCATATCCAGAAATGTTGTGGGCATCAAATGCAGGTATTCCGACACCCGGACCAAAAGTGCCACCTTGCGGGACATACGTCGCAGATGTACGTCCTTCAGCGGAAGGAATTGACAACGGCGCACGATTATAGCTATGTTGACCTGCAGGAATCAAGGGGGGTGGTGGAGGCGGAGGAAGATAGCCTTGGGATAATGCTTGTCTTGCCGCCCAGTTTTGTTGCCAACCGAGGGTGTTCTGAGGCTGCACTTGGGGATTGGTGATTTTGGCAGCACCGTACGCTGTCCCTGGAGGTGGTCCAGGAGGCGGCGGGGGCATTACCCCCTGAGACTGTGCGGGTTGATATCGTGGAGGAGGTGGAGGAAGCATGATGTGCGACTGGGAGGTTTGCGCCGACGATGGCGGTTGAACCGGTATATACTGCTGCTGTCGTTGGCCGTCCATAGTCGCAATCTCTGATACACACAAATACAATGGGATAGATACGTTAAGTCAAGAAGCCCCGAATAAACTCCGCGGCGTTGCTTGATCGCTCTTGGTGCGCAACTGTACGCCTGGGGTCCTGACAACGCAATCCTAGAAATTTATAGCATGAACAAGGGAAATCCACATTGTCGATGCCCTGAGAGGCAGCACTGGGAGAAAAATAATTTCGTAATGGCTGTTGTAGTAAACGCGCCAGTACTCGATGATAAGGTCTTGCAATTAACAAAATGATGTTATTGGACAATAATGAAACATCTCTGTCAATCGACGACTTCAGCTCATGTCCCTTCTATCCTGCCTCTCCAGAAATTCATGCACAAGTGCGATCACTCGCTAAGAGTCGTCGCTGTTGACTGCGAGATCTACTCGGCGGCACGGATGGCGTGGTGAAGAGCAATCCAGAAAATTCCCAGTGAGTAAACGGAAGCGAAGCGAAACATTTATTGGTAAGGAAAATCCGATCCTAAAGGCACTAGGGTCCAGAGAGTAAGCGACAAATTTTGTGTTTTTTTAAAAAACAATGTTTTAATTTTATTTTATTTTTTCCCAATGAAAACGGTGGTGATCGACCCCTGATCAGGTAGACCTAGTCTAGTTCGAAGGGGGGGGGGGGAAAGAGGGGGTGAAGAAGAACATGTCGGCGGCAGGCCCGACAGAGAGAAACGAGATAAAACATACCACAAGCCACTTAATAAATTAAAATTAAACCATTAGGAGAAATGCAGACAGGATTTAATGACAGCTGGTCAGATCTTGGCACGGTAGGTTATCAGGATCCCTAGATTAAAAACGACTGGACGTATTCGCAATCAATATCGGGGTAATCAATTCGAGGTCCGGCCGAATTGTTTCATGAAGAAGCTCAGATGCGCCGGGTGCCTGAGCGCCTGGTCACAGATCACGTGTGAGCACTGATAAGTACCCGCTTGTCAGTCTTTTCCCCTTTTGATCCTGGGTCCTAAGGGTCTGTTTGAAACTTGGTATTCAATCTTATTTTTTTTCTTTTCTTGTTTTGTTTTGTTTTCCCCCCCCAATACCTACCAATGAAGCCATCCTTAATGTCATATTGTGTATCTTTCGAGTATCTATCCTTTGCCGCATTTTCCACCCTTTTCTGTCGGTTCCACTAGTTAGGCATAAACTACGATCATCTCGAGTCACACCTGGATTATGTACTCGGCAGTGCAATGAGACATCTTGTCCAGTGAATGTCAACTAAACACAAACTAGCAAAGTCTAGGATTCATAGTGTGGAAAACACCTCATCAAATTACCTCCTTTTCTCCACTTTTTTAACCTGGAACGTTCTTTTCAGCCCTATCGTGGTACTACTTCAGCTTAGCCACTCGTTTTTCCAATATGGAATTAATGAACAAAAATTCTGTCAGATTGGTTTTATCCTCGCTCACTGCATTTACTTCAATGAAAATCAATAACCCACAATGCGGGGAAAATAATTATTAAAAAAATCAAATCAAATCTAACTAACAATCATAACCGTCCTGCTGGTATGCCATAAAATTAAATATGCCCTTTTCGAGAAGGGTGATGACCCGCTTTCAACCAAACCATAGGAAACTCGGAGCGAAAGTGAAACCCGGCCAATGCGCTTTCGAAATTTAAAGTTGCTTGTTTCGTTCAGCGGCCGACTGCGCCGTCAACTTCAAGCCCGCTGGGCAATCATCGCGAGGCATGTGGAGCTCAACCAACTACATCAATTAGCAAAAGGGGTTCTTCGGCGTCAAAGGAGTTGTGAACCTACCTGCAGGCAAGGCGCTGAAGCGAATTCTTGGTTGGCAAACAGTTCCTTCAACTCATCCCGGGTCGTGACCTTGTATCCCTTGTACTTGTCCTTAGCTCCGAACGCCACAGGTATATTCAGGAAGTCCCATGGCTGGATGTCATTGTAGACTGCCTCCCAGCCATGAATATACCGTTCGATGGTATATCCTTCATTGCAGATGACGAAGCTATATGCGTATTAGTGGACCAGCAATAATGTAGTCACGTACACATCAAACTTACATGATCGGGTTAAGCTCGTTTCTGATCATGGTACTGATCTCCTGTAGGGTCAGCTGGAAGCTTCCATCACCCACAAACAGTACAGTCCGTCGGCCTTGTTCCTTTGCAGCCAATGCGGCACCTTGACAAGCTCCAACTGAATAACCGATGCTACCCCAAAGAACTTGGCTAATAGCGGTAACGTCGGCCGGGAACCGAGTGTCCCAGATACCGAAGTTTGCAGTACCAGTTTCTGTGATAACAACATCCTTCTCCTTCAACCATTGTCCGACTGTAGGCCAGAGCCATGCGTGGGTTATAGCTTTCTCCGTTGATTCCTCCTCATGAGTAGGCAGGATATTGGAGGGCGCAGCAACTGGTGTAACATTCAGGTTGTTCATTCTTTGGACGATCTTCTGCAGGACTCCCTTCATGTTGATATCAGGATACTCAGAGTACCTGACACGGACGTATGTGCTATGGAAGTCAATGGTATTCAACTGTCCAATACGGTAGGAGAACCCAGTTGTGTTGAAATCAGACTTGATGGCGCCGATACTCAGGATGAGGTCGGAAGATTCGACTTGCTCACGGACACCGGGGTTTGACCCAGTTCCAGCATAGACACCGCCGTAGTTCGGATGTGTCTCATTTACTGCGCCTTTACCCATTGGGGCCACGAATGTTGGAAGGCCGGACTTCTCCACAAAATCATGGACTTCATCGAGAACACGATGGCGGATAGCACAGGCATCGACAAGGATAACCGGTTTCTTTGCTGCGTGTAGATACTTCAGGACGACGTCGACCACGTAATCTTCCTTCTCTGGGTCGTTGGGTGGCAAGCTGAGATCAAGCGGAGTATCAAGTCGCGCCCCTTCAATCTTCTTCTCGACCATATCAGTTGGAAGGGAGATGTAAACTGGGCGACTGCGAATCCAGCATTCCCGGATAGCATTATCGATCAGAGTTGCCACTTCGTGGGTCTGGTTCAAGCATCCAAGAGTGCATGAGATATCGGCGCTCATTCTGGTGAAGACATTGAAGTCACCGTTACCCAAAGTGTGGTGAAGCAACATTCCATCCTTCTGTGATCTCGTATGTGGCTGACCAACAATGTGCACGATGGGGACAAATTCAGAGTAAGCACCCGCAATAGCGTTGAGAGCCGAAAGCTCACCCACACCGAAAGTGGTGATGAGAGCTGCAATTCCGTTGATTCGAGCGTATCCATCCGCGGCGTAACCTGCAATTGGCAATCAGAGACGTGCGCTTGACATCGAAGCAACTCGGTGTTATCCATCACTCTATACATACCAGCATTAAGTTCGTTGCAATTTCCTACCCAGTGGAGGTCACATTTCGGCAAGTAATCCAAAGCCGCAAGGTTATAATCGCCTGTGCGGGTGGTCAATAATTGTCTGTTGCAGCCACATTGTATGACCACTTACCAGGAACACCGTGTACAGCGCGAACACCAACTTCGTGCAGTCGCCTAAAAAGGTACTCTGCTACGTCTATCGGTTTGCGAAGTTCTTGTGTAGCGATATCAGTCGCCATGGTGAGGTGAAGAATTGGTGATGATGTTGAAAGGTTGAGAGATAATCAATTGTTGATTGTGATAGATTGGAAAGGAAACCATGTCCAGTCGACGCAACCAGGGGGGCGCTTTTATAAGAGTGAATACAGGTTGTCTTGTACAACAAAATGTGCAACAATACCCTTGCCATACGTCATGATAACGTGATGTCATACTGGCTAATAGTGAATCTATATCATACACTATAAAAACAAAGTTACAATACAGTAAATTACATCTACTACGTGTAACTTCTCCCATGCATCTAGAGTGACGGTAATTTAGTTACAAGAGGTCGTGGACTATGCCCAGGGTAGTTCGCGGTGAAGAACTTCTGGAATTCGAGACAAGCTAACATGGGCCCATGGTTGCGAGATAACCTATATCGGGATCGACCTGATGCTTGCTGGACGATATGATCTTTGAAAAAAAACGTGCCGATGAACCCGAGCCTCCGAGTCGCTGGCGTGTCTATCGACTGACTGTCAGCCCACCCCACCTGATGTCGGATGGGATGATATTCATCCACTAGACCGCATACGGAATTCTGGACTCCCCGCTGGTTTTACCGTGCTCATCCAATGATCATCGAGAATCCCCCAGCAAAGATCACACACGGGCACGAAAACCCATCAACCTTCAGCATATGGATATGTCCATCTAAACAAACCTGTGCAAACATCCAGCAATTTTACTTTTTATAGAAATAATCCCTGCAAAAGCTAGACCGGCATCAATACCTAAATTCAACCCGGTCTCCCCTTTAATGGCTGAAACAGGAAAGAGAAATATGCCTGACAGCACATCTGCCCAGTCCTCCAAAAGAAGAAAGGTCGGTTTTCTGTTGTTCCGTTTGGCTCGGTCGTGCGATAACTTGACACAACCCATCAGTCTATTCCCAATTCTTTCTCCGGGAATCAGGAGATCTAACCAGTGCTATAGGGAGGCGGCAATTGGCATAAACAAAATGCCAAAAATAATATTGAGAGTGGAGACTGGGGTGTGTTTGTAACTTGCGATATTGGCAAGGAAGGGAAATGTATCTCAGAGGCTATTGATCTCTTTTCTCAGGTTAGTGTGACCCTATAAGCGGACAATCAATTAGGGGGGGAAATTTGGACCTCTTTAGGTGAATCCGATCCCACTAACAGCGCGGCTGACACCTGGGCAAATCAGAGTGTTGAAACACCTGAGGCTGGAGATCAAGATGGAGGAACCAGTTCAGAAGATGAAGATGATATCGAGGCCCAAATTAGAAAGGAAGTTGAAGGGCTGAAGCCTGGATCGGCCAAACCCCGCCAATTCCAAGCTATCAGATTGGACATTCCATGTGGTTCGTAGATGGCTTTTACACTTTTCGACAAAGAGATAATTAGGACTGAACTCGTCTAGTATCGTTCATCCGGTTTGACAAGTCGATTGACCCAGAAAAGCTGGTACATGACATTTGTCTCGATGCGTATACCAATCCGGAACAAAAGAGAAGCCGGTACATTCAACGCATGACTCCGGTGAAGTCTGTTCGGAAGACTCTCAGTGTGGATCTCGAGGCATTTGCGCAAGAAATCTTAAAGCCTCACTTCCATTCTGGCGGCCCCGCCAAAAAGGTCTGTGTAACATCTTCTGACTCTGGCTGATGATTTTCCATTGCTCACTTTGAACTTCAACACAGTTTGCTATCCGCCCTACCAGTAGGAACAATGCAACTTTCAACAGAGACACTATCATCAAGACAGTAGCCAGGGCTGTGGGGCCCGGCCATTCCGTTGACCTGAAAAATTACGATGTAATTATCCTTGTTGAAGTTATAAAAGTATATCTAACCTCCAAGCGCACGATTGTATGCGTGGCTGACGATTATCTAGAACGTGATTGGCATGAGTGTAGCCGGGGATGACTATGAGAAGCTGAAAAGGTACAATCTGGCTGAGCTTTACAAACCAATAGCGAGCTCGAAGGGGACCGAACCCAAGCAAGCAACCGAAACTAAAACAGCAACCGAATGATTTTATGTAAACTTCTGGATTTGTCATGGGCAGGTGTTGAAGGCAACCTGACAAATTAAAATTTCATGGTTAGCAGGATATTCAAAGTATGTTAGGTATGGTATTAAAGCTGAATGTATATAATGACCTTTTTTCCCTCTTCCGATTTTTCTTATGATACTTGACTTTGTGAAAAGGTTTCTACAAATTTTGTGGGCTTGATGGTACAACATCTTCCAGCACTAGCTGTCACTAATTACTAGTTCAGTGCGTCGGCTCTTGAGTTCGGTTCAATTCATCGGGCGTAAGTATGTTCATGTTAACGAACAACACTGTCATGTTTTGCTAGCGAGAGTCGGGCACTACCTACTTGGCCTAGTAAGTGTAACCGAACAGCCAAAGCCACAAGAGTCATAGATCGAGACCATCAGAGTATCGGAGAATATCTAGGCTAATTACGAGTCAGATTGAGAAGTCAAGCTATTCACATGCTGACAAGATGACTACCACATAGACAGTATGTGACAACTTTCGCGGGGGGGACTTTAATGAAAATCGCTTACTAAACAGAAATACAACTTAGGGGGCACAGAGATGTACACGTACGTGCATACAGGAGAAATTCAGGAGCAAAAGTTGGAATTCTTGTATGACATTGACGGTCCATGCTTTGTTGTCTTCGGTAAGGCCGGCATCTGATTGGATCGATCAGATTGCACCTTTCTAAGAGCGGGAGCCTTAGGCGAGGAGCCCCAGTTTTCAAGGCCACGGCATTAATTGCATACACATTGCGCAAACCTCCGCGGAATTTCCCTTTAAACCCAGTCGGCATGTTCCTCCGTCAAATCAGCCGACAGTGAGATTCGCTTGATTCTCAATCTACCTTACAATGCCATTCAGACTTGATCTCTGTGCTTCGCTTAATACCCTCGGAAAAGGACCAGTTGGTCTATATGCCAAGCGGGCGTCAAGTGTATGGCTGTAGCAAGTTATCCACCGAAACACCTCCATGTGTACATGCTAGATACATCGACAGAAAACTTCTATTATCATGATGTGGATCCTTCATTTTAGGCGAACCATGTAACAATCCTGAGGGAATGCTAGTCTTCGTTTCGTTGTGCCGTAGGGTAGTATTGCATGTCTGATCCGCACTTTGTGCATCATCAATGCCGATAGTATATAGTAGTCCACCTCTCCCTTTTCTAATTATCTGCCCTTGTGTTCATGCCGGAAATGATACTTCAAAATGCAACGGCCGCCTTCGGTCGCGATATCACACTTATGTCGGGAGGATTTAATGTTATGTCTCTGTCATTCCTTGTTGCATCTGATAGTTGTTCCGGGATGTCTGGAAAATTGGCAAATATTATCAGACAGATTTTTACCTCTGCTGTACAGATAACTAGTGTTACTCCCCTTGAGGCCCACTTACATCCAATATGTCTCATTATGCTATCTAACGGAGTCCAGCTACTTCTGAAGTGTTCACCTGCACCATTAACCCCATTACTACGACGGGAGCAATCCATGCTCGAAACAGAGGGTCGTGCCCTCACTTTGCTTGAGCAAAGTGGACTCTGGGGCATTCCGAAAATCTTTCATCACAGTTCTCAAAGAACCTCGCACCAATCAGGTTTCTTGTTACGACAATACATCAACGGTGTGACTTTGGAGGAAGCTGAACCAGGGCTCACTGCCCAAGAGCGAAAGGACATTGACCGGAGTTTAGGGTCACTGGCTCGCCAGGTCGGGCAGCATGTTTCACAAGCATTCGGGACTCTCGAACAAGTGGCCAATGGATCAGGACGGCGATCCTGGAGAGACGCATTTACTACCCTATTTGAAAGTATCCTCCGTGACTCGGAAGATGTCTTCGTCAACCTCCCATATACGGAACTGAGACATCAAGTCTGTCGATTATCGCCAGCACTCGACGAGGTTAGATTACCCCAGTTGGTAGTAATTGACTTTGGTCGGCCTTCGCAAGTGCTACTAGACCCTGTCTCTAAGACGCTATCTGGTATTGTGGACTTCGGAAAAGCACTCTGGGGGGATATCTACATGGCAGAAGTCTTCGAGCACCCGTCATCATCCATACTAGACGGGTTTGGGATTTCATGCATGCAGACTAAGGCGGGGGAAATGCGACAACTTCTGTATGTTATATTTGGACGCCCCAGATGGATTCCCGTCGATCATAACTGACTGTTCTGTTTCTTGTTCTCCTAGATATGCATGCTATCGCGCCGTGGAAAGAGTCACGGTACAGTATTATCGAGTTCGAGACATAACTGCTGAGAATGACGCGAGGAGACAATTGACCACAATCTTGTCCAAGATGGCAGCTATCTAACATTTAATGTCTGTTTTTTTTTTTTTTTCTTTTTTTTTCTTTTTTCAATGCATTTTGTGGGTGCATTCCTAGTGTTTCGATATTCTAGGGCAAGTACTTCGACGCTATGAGCTTTTGCATTCAAGATTCCATGGCGGTAAAGAATACCGAATGTAGCAGATGGTGACTCAATAATGGACAGGCCAATAATGGGAGGGTTATTTGTTGCTGCCTAATTACTAATAGACTGGAGTGTTTTTAAGTTCAAAATTGCTTTCTTTTTTTTTTGGTCTTATTTGGATTCAAACATAAAAATATACATTTATATATAAGCATGTGATTCACTAAACTTTCTTTATACTTCGGTCTCTCGGTAATTGGAAACGTGAACCGTTTGGTTTGGAGTAACTTACAATGTATAGTAATTATGGTCAGAATAATCTTACTCTCATAATCATATTATTCTTTACGGTGTTTTCATTTGAGATGAAATGTTACCAAGAATACTTGCTACTTATTTGTTGTATAGTACTGCGTAAGGCAAGGGGCGGGGCAAAACGATCGACCGCCTTACGATCAAGAAGAAAAATACCAATCTTTCCGCGGCATGACGATTGAAAGCCACTTGATGTGGGGTCTCCGCTCCGCACATCTTCCAAACATTGCTAACCATTGTTTCTCTCTTCCCCTTCCTTTATTTTGATCACTCTATCTCCCTCTTATAGCACACTCTCAAGCGCCCCATTTTGCCAGAGATGGCGCACTTCTTGAGAGGCAAACAAGCTGGTATCCAGAAAGACTTCTCCGAAGGCTTGTTGCCCGACTTGTTCGCTCTCGATGATGTAGGTCTTGGCGCGCAAGGCAACATTTTTCCGTCTTCGCTGACAGTCCTCGCAGTTTGCTCGATATGGTGTGAATTCCCAGATCAGCGCGATTGCCTACGACCCCGTACAGTCTCTGATTGCGGTCGGGACCAGCGACACCCAGTTTGGAAGCGGGCAGATCTATGTCTTCGGTCAGCGCCGAGTAACTGTTGGCTTCTCCCTGCCTCGGAAGGCATCCGCCAAGTTCCTCCAGTTCTGCGACGACAAGCTGGTGAGCGTTGATTCGAAGAGCGAAATCTGTGTTTTCTCGCTGGAGACGAAACAGACCCTCTTCTCTTACGCTCCTCCCAATCATGTCAGCGCGCTGTTGACAGATCCTAGTCTCGACTATGCCTTCATTGGTCTACAGAACGGTAATTGGGCGGTGGTCCGAGGAAAGTGCGCACCAATTCGCTGATAATGTGGGGCAGGTGATATAATTGCGTATGATCTCGATCGTGAATCCCTCACACCCTTCAAAGTTCCCAATCTTTGGGCGCAACGTAACCCGAGAGCACGGTTCTGTCCCGTCGTATCACTTTCATTCTCACCTCGTGATATCGGAAAGATTCTAGTGGGTTATCCGGAAGGCGCTGTAACGTTTTCATTCAAACAGAACGTAGCCCAAAAATACTTCGAATATGAGGTGCCCCCGGGTGCTTTGGGCGGAAACTGCGATGTGCCTTCACAAGAGTTGCGCAAGCCGAGATTGACCCAGGCCCTCTGGCATCCAAACGGAATCTTCGTTTTGACCGTGCATGATGACAACAGCTTGGTTTTCTGGGATACCAAGGACGGCCGTAAGATAATGGCTAGGTCTATCACGACTCCTAACATTGATCAGCCCGGTGCTAGCCCTGAAAGACCTCTCTCACCTGGAAGCGCTGCTGGTCTCAGAGACCCTATTACTCATGTGGCATGGTGTGTTAAGGGAAATGGTGATGACAGCGGACTTTTGATAGCTGGCGGCCTGCCTAAAGCCGAGGCCCAGAAAGGGCTTACATTCTTGGATTTAGGGCCGACTCCGAATTACCAAACTTCGTCTTGGGCCATTTTCTCGAATTACTTTGAATCCCCCAGACAGCTCATGAAGCTCCCAACTCCACCGGGCGCTGAAGTCATGAATTTTTGCTTGATTCCACGTGCCTCGCCCTATTATGCCGGTGCTCATGACCCAATCGCCTTGATCGCCGTTCTTTCCTCAGGCGAGCTTATAACCCTGAGCTTTCCAAGCGGACACCCTATCACGCCTACCAATATGATCCACCCCTCACTTTCTTTTGTTCATCCGTTTGTGAACAAAATGACTCTTACTGCGGTCGACCGTTCGGCTTGGCTGGGCCTGAAGGAACGGAGATCCCAAGGCCCGAAGTTTCTTCTTGGCGGCGCGGAAGCTAAAAAGATACTTAAGCGTTTTGAGGAACGTAACATTGTCACAACGGCACATGCAGACGGCACTGTTCGCCTGTGGGATGTAGGGCATGATGATGAGGTCGAAAACGGAGATGTCATCCAGGTAGACTTAGCTCGTGCTGTGGGACGTGTCAGCCAAGTTGAAGTTTCAGAAATGTCGCTCGGTGGATCAACTGGTGAGCTATCGGTCGGTCTCCGGAGTGGTGAAGTTGTAGTGTTCAGATGGGGCAATAATGCAACTTTTGGCCAAGAGGAGCCTGCCGGTGCCAATGGAGGACCGGGAGAATTGACCAAAATTACCCACAGAACCGACCCTGGACTGAAACAGGGTTTGATTCCTCTTACTCTTCTGAACATGCAGCAGGGTCCAGTGACTGCATTGAAGCACAGCCAGGTTGGTTTTGTAGCAGCCGGATTTGAAGGTGGCAGCCTGGCAATCATCGACTTGCGTGGGCCAACAGTGATTCATACGGCCCAGGTGGCTGAACTGACCAAACCCAGCAAACGGAGTAGCTTCCTTAGACATCGGTCGTCAGAAGGTTCTCCACCAGAATGGCCAACAAGCATTGAGTTTGGTGTCCTCACTCTGGAGGGAGAAGGTGAGATTGTCCTATGTGAGAGTTGTAAATCATATGCTAACGCCATGGTGTCAAGATTACTCCAGCATCTGCTGTTTTGTAGGTACCAGTCGTGGTAACCTGGCGACCTTCAAAATCCTCCCATCAGAGAAAGGAGGCTACACGGCTTCATTTGCTGGATCAACCTCTCTGGATGACAAGGTTATAAGCATTATCCCTTTCGATGCTGAAAATGGCGGACCTGCCTTGGCTACCCCTAATGCTGTTGGAGGCTTGAGAAACGGACTTCGAGTCCATGGTGTTGTCATTGCGGTGACTGCTTCTGGCTGCAGGATCTTCAAACCTGCCACATCGAAAGGCGCACATAAATCGTGGGAGGATTACCTGTGCGATTCTGCCGCGGTTGTTAAAGTTGAGGGCCGGGGCCATAGCCTGGTCGGACTTTTTGGTGACGGCAATGTGCGGGCTTTCTCTATTCCGGGCCTTAAAGAGATTGGCTGCAAGGCCATCAATGGTATTACTGATATGAGACGTCTCTCCGAGTCTACGGTCTGCTCTAATGGCACTGTTCTCACCTGGACTGGGCCATCCGAGATCGGACTTTTCAATGTTTGGGGGGCTGGAACCGGACTGTAAGTGACATTTCTTTGAGTAGAGCTCTCCTTTCATATGGACACTAACCTTCTGTATAGGCGACCCTCAGAAGACCAGCTTTATAACGTCCAGGCAGCTATTCCCCCACGTCCTACGATCTCAAACATTCAATGGATCTCTGGGACTCAATATGTTTCTCCAGCAGACATGGACATCCTCAGTTGGTGCACCCATTTTGTTCCTGTTATGTGGCATGTATACTGACAACGATGCTCGTATAGTTGGAGGTCCTGATCGCCCGCCATCAAAGAAGATGCAAGAACAGATGAAGCTGGATGAGCAAGAGCGTCGCAAGCTGGCTAGGGAAGGAAGAACCCCTTCTAACCTCTCGCAGCAAGGCAACGATGAAGGATACTGGTCATACATGCAGCGCCAAGTGCAAGAGCGCACGGAGAAACTCAACCTTGCAGGAGACCAAATGGAGCGGCTGGAAGAAAACAGCAGCAACTGGGCTCGGGACGTCAACAAATATGTTGAAAAACAAAAGAAGAAGGCCGTTCTAGGTGGTAAGTGGATAATACCTCACTACAGCGCAAAACATGCTAACAGAACCAATAGCACTGGGGTCAAAATTCGGATTCTGAGACCATGAAGCTACGGATAAACGGATGATTTTATGGCTGTCGATAGAATAGTTCAAAATCTACTCTGGGAGTATATTTAGCTGCATACCCTACGTTACTGGCGTTGATTTTCATATTATTGGCTTGGTTCGGGAGGGACCTCATTTGGGGCGCTACAAGACTAGACAGCAATGCTACTTTTTTACTACAATTTATTATAATCCGCGTCATCTATATCTTTGATCTAACCAACCAAAGCAAAATACCCAGGATTAAGTTATCATAGTAAATCCCGATTAATTCGAAATCTACATCATTCAATGCAAGTTTAAAGTTCACTTCCCTACCTGTGAATAAGACAGCCCCCCAATTCACAATTCCTTGTGAATGAAAAAAGCCACCTAAACCAACCAACCAAAAAAGACATTTATTTATTTATTTTAATATGAAAAAAAGAAGAGAGAGAAAGAGAAAAAGGCCAAACAACTAGAGTATGAAGTGAAAACCAAGACAAAGAAGTAGAAGAGAAAGACATGCAGGAGCATTTATCTTAACAGCAATGCACATGTAGTGTTTTCAATGTTTTGAAATGGAAGTTCGGACTAGCCCTATTTTCATGCTGTCTTTTGCTACTTGCATTGGTGGCCCTGGTGGATGAGTTAGGGCTTATATGACTTTGCCTTGACGTTGCTTGTTTAATTAGTATATGGGGTATACCTAGGTAGGGAGTTTTGTTAGGTAGATATTGATGATTCTTCTGGGTATAAGCGTATTTGTGGTTTTCTATTGATTTACTGTAGAAAATCTCGTCAGGGTCGTTGATTAAACCCCCCGTGAAAGGCCCGGAGCCCCCATACGGCGAGTCCGTTTTTTATTCTAATTGCAACATCGAATGCCGACCTTGCCTTAGTACTACGTGAAGCACAATGTCATTATCTGCCCATTTTAGCTATGAATTCTGACATTCTGGGCTTATTTTCCTTTGTTTCATACTTGAATATGGTATGTCGTGCTGTCAGTAGAATGCTTTGTTGACCGCTGGATCGGATGCAAGGAATGAACTAATAAAAGAGATTGTTGAGCTTTGTCTTTCTACAGAGAAGGAATAGTATGTCTTGGTACTTGGGTTTTCCCCTGTCTTCAAGTTAGAGCTGCAAGCTCTATTAGGCTATTGCATGGGTAAACTGTAATAGGGATGCGATGAGAGGGCTACAGTGTATCACATGATCTGTATATAGTGTACAGTTGGTGAAATTGAATACATAAAATATCCAAAGCATGAATGGAAATGGAATAAACTAGCTATTGGAGAATGTTACTTGTACTACATACTCTGTATAAGCTAGGCTAGTGTACATATTTTGTACCCGTCTTAACTGTTGACGTTATGACAGGCGAAGGTCTGGATTCGGGTCCCTCACATGTCGGACAGGTTCGCAGTAGCTACGTGTATTTGAATAGTAGGAAAGAATGGCAATTGAAGGGCAGAATCAAGGGAGGGAAAGGAGTTGCTTCGGACAATGGCACACTGCGTCTTTCATCGCTGACCGATTCTCCCTGATGCATGTCTGTCTGTATCCCGTAGGGACTCAACGATCCTTGGAACGAGGCAGCTGCTCATTGCCCGGTCAACCGGATATTATTCTGCTAGGGATAGAGTGGGCCGCGAACATGCCGATAGGTCAATCGCTACCCGGTAGATGCACGGATATGCAGGGCTGCGTGTCCTTGATTGGCATCTGTTCTCCTATTTATTGACGGAAAGGCGATAGAAATCCTTCATAGTGGGTGACTATTCATTCGTAAGATTATGTGGTTCTATATCGTAAACTAATTGCCGCAGATATGTAGACTCAAGAGTGATAGAGTTTTGTCGTCATAAGCGTTGCAACTGAATCATGAAATCATGCATGGACAAGAATGTAGAGAACAGCAACGAGGAAATGTGAAGCCGTTAAATTCAATGAACCATAACCTCCGATTGGTGGGGATGTTGACTCGTAGGCTCAGCCTTGGGACCGTCGTCTTTTTGTTCCGAATCGTCTCCCATCTCAACATCCTCGTCACCATCGCCACCCTCCTCTTCATCAAGATCCTCATCATCGTCATCGCTCTCATCTTCGATATCTTCGCTCTCGGCATCGGAAATATCTTCTTCTTCTTCCTCCTTAACAACGGTGGGTTCGGTACCCTCCATGTCGTGGTCCTCAGTCTTAACATCTTTCTCCGCATCGGCAAGTTCCTTAACCAAAGCAGCTTCGAGTTCGGCCTCTTCGGCACCGTAGGCACCGCTGTCGTCATCCAGGATATCGGCCTCTGGCTGGTCTGGGGGATATTCTGCAGGGGCAGACTCTTCCGAATCCCTGTTCAAGATGGAGCATTAGCTTTTGTCCAAACCTATCAATGTTCAATGAGCGCTCATACCATTTGATTGCAAATCTAGTAACTCTTGGCTTCTCTGCGAGGATGTTTCGACGAATGCGCTCAATGATAGGCTTCGCAGGAGGATCCGTGCTGAGCTCCTCGGAATCGTATTCATTATTTACGTAGTAGCCGACACGCACGAACTCTCGGCCATCGTAGCTACAGGTGAGAAGAATCACTGTAACGCCAAGGATTTCGGACGTGGGGATCCGCTTGAGATCTGGTGGGCCGGCCTCGAAAATAAATTTATTGACACCGACAGGAATGGGACCGACTAGGACGGAGTCGAGTTCCTGATCATATTCGGATCTGGTGAAGTCAGTAGGCAGATTTGTGGTATCAATTCAAACCCCGCTTACGATGTGGCAGAACCCACGTAGGTGAGCTTCCATTCCAAATCTAAAACATGATTAGCAAAAATATCATTGGGGTGTGATATTGCAAGATTGTACCTTTTTGGAGTTGTTCAAGGCATTCAAAAGTGATTTCAAATTGATAGGGATCGAGGAAAGTCGCAGGATTGTTTACAATCTTAACCCCGAGGAGAGAAACGACCGACATTGTGATAAATGGTTTGGCTTGGCTGTTCTGTATTTATAATTGTTGATCCTTAAGGGAGAAAAGACCTGAGTGAAAAGAAAAACAAGGTAGAAAGAAGATAGACAAAAAATGGGAGAAGAAAGGGTAACCGGTGAGACGGCAGGGTCAATATATAAACAAAGGAAGGGAGGAGTGGGGAAGAGGAAGAAACTTGAGATGTAAACTGAGTGCAAGCAAGTAAGTATTAATTAAACAAACCTAAGAAAGGATCGGCGACGCGCCGCGTCTGTTGGGCGCGAGAATGTGTCCACCGCCTTGATCACATGACTCCATGCGTGACAGCTGCAGCTTCTGCCAGAGCTTATGAGACGGCATCATATTCACGGCAATATTTTTGTTCGTCTCGATTTGATCCCCTCAGTTATCGTTAAAGGTGAATCGCTCTGTGGCGCTTTTGTACGACTCAGAGTCTTTCCTGCGACGGTCTTGGGGATACCACTTGAATTGTATGTCGCCAACGGAACCGGAAATTTGAATCGCCCACTTTGCGGAGTCAGTCATTGACTAGCTTGTGTTTCTAGGTCACGTCCTTCTCTCACCACGTTGATTACACCCTTCCCAAAAATAAACGGACCGTCTTGTCATGGCTGAAGATGATGCCGAGAAGGCCTTCTTCCAGGCTCAGGCCATGAATGCAGGCTCTGGAGAGTACAACACTGTTGAAGAGCAGGGGGCGGATGGTTCCGATTCGGACGAGTATGATCCTTCAAAAACGCTAGAAGATCAGTATACCCAAGACAGTGAAAGTGACCCTTCGAACGCTTTACCCGCGGATTTAAATCCCCCGGCGCAACCAGTTGCTCCGGAAGCAGATCCCAGTCAGCAAGCCGAGAATGCCTACTCTTCCCAGACACCTTCACGAGCTGATTCCCAGACATCGACACCGATGCCTGCGTCGGGTCCATCCGTGCAGCAGAAGACAAGGACAATTGGGGGCTTTGTGGTTGAGGATGAAGATGAGGATGATGCGGGTGATGCAGATTATGAGCCACCAGCTGTACTAGGTGTCGAGGACATGAATACTATATCTGTGAATGTGCCTCAGCAACCCATTTCAGGAAATGCAAATGAAGATACTCCTACCCCTGATGTATCATTGGATGGTGCTGCGCAGGCATCTGCCAGTGCGAAGAATATTCCCAATAGCTTCTATACCCCTACTTCTGCTGCCGCTGCTTCTAAAAATGACGCGCCTGCACAGGCAAGTCAGGATTTGTACAACTCACGTACCCTCCAGTCTGAAAGTGTGCAAGATAGTGCCGCAGCTACACCGGTGCCTGAATCACCTTCGGCCGCGAAGGGTCGGTTACCCCATGACCGCGTCGGTATTCTCGAGGACAGAATCCAGGAAGATCCGCGAGGTGACATTCCTGCATGGCTCGAGTTGATTAATGAACATAGAGGTCGCAACAGAATTGACGGCGCTCGCGACGTATATGAGCGCTTTCTGAAAGCGTTCCCCTTTTCCGTTGGTATTCCGCACACAGTGTCTTGACCTTGAGACTGACCAACTACAGGCTGAGCAATGGGTGGCATATGCAAACATGGAATCAGAACTCAATGAGTTATTCCGCCTTGAGCAGATCTTCAATAGGACACTTTTGACCATTGCCGACGTTCAACTCTGGACTGTATACCTGGATTACGTTCGTCGACGTAATCCTCTGACAACTGACACCTCTGGTCAATCAAGGAGGATCATTTCGTCCGCCTATGATCTAGCACTTCAGTATGTTGGTGTAGACAAGGACTCTGGCTCTATTTGGTCAGATTACGTCCAGTTCATTCGGTCTGGTCCGGGAAATGTTGGTGGTTCCGGATGGCAGGACCAGCAAAAGATGGACCTGCTACGCAAGGCCTACCAGAAAGCTATCTGCGTTCCTACGCAAGCAGTTAATACACTCTGGAAAGAGTATGATCAGTTTGAGATGGGTCTCAATAAGCTTACGGTAATTGAAATACTCGCTACCACTATAAATTTGCGCTGACATTCTCGCGTCTCTACATAGGGCCGGAAGTTCCTTCAGGAGCAATCCCCCGCGTATATGACCGCTCGCAGCTCTTATACCGAGCTGCAGAATATCACAAGAGACCTGAATAGGACAACTCTTCCCAGGTTGCCTCCCGTGCCGGGCTCTGATGGTGACATCGATTTCATGCAGCAAGTCGAGATCTGGAAACGCTGGATTAAATGGGAGAAGGGCGACCCGCTCGTGCTGAAAGACGAAGATCAGGCTGCTTTCAAGGCTCGTGTAGTTTATGTGTACAAGCAGGCTCTCATGGCCCTCAGGTTTTTGCCGGAGATATGGTTTGAAGCGGCCGAGTTTTGCTTCCTGAATGACATGGAGAATGACGGGAATGAATTCTTGAAAAATGGCATCGAAGCTAACCCGGAAAGTTGCCTGCTTACCTTCAAGCGTGCCGACCGATTGGAAATAACCTCAGACTCCGAGCAAGACCCGATTAAGCGAGGTGCTAAAGTTCGAGAATCATACGATCGGCTCCTAAATGCGCTCTATGATTTGATTGCTAAAGCACGTACTCGCGAGTCACAGGATGTCGCACGACTCGAGGAGACGTTTGCGAAAATGAACCCTGATACTCAGCCCTCGAAGAACGAGGACGAGGATGATGATCAAAACGAATCCAAGGTGAAAGAATCTGTGAAAAATTCTCAGATAGAAGCGCTGCGTAATGCGCATGCGATCCAAATTGGTATCCTTTCAAAGACCATTTCCTTTGCCTGGATTGCGCTCATGCGTGCTATGCGTCGGATACAAGGCAAGGGCAAGCCCGGAGAGATGCCTGGTTCAAGACAAGTATTTGCGGATGCTCGTAAAAGGGGCCGTATCACAAGTGATGTCTATATTGCTAGCGCACTCATAGAATATCATTGCTACAAGGATCCTGCTGCGACCAAGATCTTTGAACGAGGTGCAAAGCTGTTTCCGGAAGATGAAAATTTCGCGCTTGAATATCTGAAGCACTTGATCGATATTAATGATGTTATCAGTAAGTTGATCTTCTACTCAGATGTCATTACTCGTGTTAATGTCTTTTCCCCCAGATGCTCGTGCGGTGTTCGAGATGACAGTAAGAAAATTGGCCTCGAATCCCGACAATGTGCTCAAGACCAAGCCGATATTTGCATTTCTCCATGAATATGAATCCCGCTATGGTGATTTAGTTCAAGTAATCAACTTAGAATCTCGCATGCGTGAACTGTTCCCTGAAGACCCGACATTGGAGCAGTTTGCTCATCGTTATTCCAATCCTTCCTTTGATCCCACCGCTGTGCGGCCGATCATCTCTCCCTCTCAGACAAGGCCGAAGGCAGCCTTCCCAACGGAGCAACCGGTGTCTCGACACGGTACCCCATCCTCGAGATATCCAGATACATCCGTAACGAATTCGCCTAAACGGCCACTGGAAGATTTCGATGATGATATGAATCGACCACGGAAGTTTGTCCGAGCTGACTCGCCTTTGAAAACCACCCAAAGGCGACAATTGGATACCCAGAAGCGTCTCCAGCAAGCTGTCGGTAGCCAGACTGGGTCCCAGTTCCGTTCCCAAGGCTCCCCTGCCCCTTTGCCTCGGGATATTGTTTATCTTTTAAGCATCATTCCTTCGGCGTCTGCCTACAATGCCGGTCGATTCTCACCAGAGAAGTTGGTCGAGCTTATCCGGCGAATTGATATGCCCACCTCCATCTCACAGATTCCGCTCCCACCCTCTGTCCGTGGTCTGGGATATCCCGGTGGTATGCTATCGCTCTATCCAGTAGTATCTAGGTAATCAGCTAATGTTTTCATTTACAGGAGGAATGTACCGCACGCAGTAATCTACTCGACAAATCTAGGCATGGAACTTACGGCTGCCTGGTCCTAATACGCAATCTCTGAGTTTCTTTGGTTCATGTGGCACTCGTTACCCGGCCTCTCGTACCGATCTCGACAAGATCTCGTTGGCTTGGCGTGGTTTAGATGTGTATAGTCAATTTTTCCCCAGGTCGTTCATAACTAACGACACGGCGTTCTGATTCGGTCATTTTCATTTTCATTTTCTATTGTTATTTCCAGTTTCAACTTTTTTTTTTCTTTTTCACCTACCCTTGACGTGGGTTTATAGCCGCATATCATCCTTTTAAAGAACCCCGGATTGGATATTATATCCGTTTTCTTGTCAGGTTTGTACATTTCTTTTCTCTAGTTGATACCGGAGGTCTACAATTCTAGTTCGACATGACTACTTGGGAGATTATGGTGGGTTAACGATAGGGGATTCTTTCTTTCCATGGCACCGATAGTGTGATTTTGTTGATTCTTAGGATACCTCTCGAGCCAAGAAAATTTTGTTTCTTTTCTGTTTCCTTTTTTCTTTTTCTTTTTCTTTCATGAACCAGAACCATATACCGTGCCCCAGATTCCTGATAGCCTTCGCTGAAATGAGATTCTGTTATCTACCGTGTTTGCCATCAATGAAAATGCATCATAGGTGTTGCTATTGACTGGTCTTCGCACGTTGCCCATAATCTGATGGGTGAAACTAAATAATTGTAGGTATCTCGATATAGAAAGTCCGAAAGAGGCAAGTGAGCTGAACGTGACGCTGAGTGCCTGCGGCCATCAATTGTGCCTGCATAACAATTTCCCTAGAACTTCTTCTCCTAACACCCATCATAACAATCTCTCTGCTTACCTTCTTCCACACCATCCTCCTATTCTTTCAGATCGTCAGTCCAGATTGAAGAGTATAAAAGGGGCCTTCCGGCCATTGATCCTTCATCTCTTTACCATCTACCTCCTTTACCTTTACCATCTGAATCCTAGGATTGAGCTCTCGTGTTTTCCTTGCCCCTACCGACCACTTCTGTTCCTGCCCGAAAAGGTCAGTAGGAAGCAGGTCACGGAGTCACACAGAACTTACCGGCTGCCTTTCCTGCCTTGTTTACGTTTCACATCTCCCTCATCGAGCTGTCCAAATTCAGCTCACCTGCCTTGATCCTTTCCCTCACCTGATTCTTCTTCCTCATCTCCCTTGGTCTCTTTGACATTCTCACCTATTCTCTCTTTCCTTCATTCCCCGACCAACCCTCCTCAACACATCCTACTCTCCAGCATACCCTTCTCTCCTAGTGTTGATTTTGTTTTCTCCTTCTCACATTTTTAAAGAGCATCTCCCTAATTCCTCAAATCATTATTTCGAAAACACCCATCACAGGTGCAAGAATATTAGCATCATGTCGTCGAGTGATCCGGCTTTAGACCGGCCACAGCTGCTGACCGATACGTGTCGAAATGTGGATTTGCCAATGGGCGCATTTGCTATAAACCACCAGGTAAGTCAAGCTTTTCTACATTCCCTTAATCTCCTTGGAACCACTCGGATTTTCCCTTGAACCTTCTTTTCTTTATCGTGATTTATTCCCCCATTCTTTTGTTCTAGCCCCTTCTTCTCCTTTCACTGCCTGGTTTTATTCCCCAAATTTGTTGCCAATCCCGCCTGGCAAACGCTATAATCCATGCAATGACGGGTATTCACTGTCTGAAAACTGTCCACTCATGTTGCGATCCGACATTCCTTAACTTGACTTGCCATTACCTGAATCCACTGCAAACGCTTCACAAGATGGCGCCTTCACTGCAAATATCCCAATATAAAAAGGCTCCGTTCCCCCCCAAGATCCAGTTTCTTTCCCACTTACCCTCCTTTTACCTTTCAAACCCCATTTCCCGCTTCTTTCCTGCTCTCCTGAACCCTCATCTGGTTATCATTTGTTTTTGCTTTTTTTTTCGTTGTTTTCAACATGGAGTATTTTCAAATCATCGACAAACTTACTGGTGGTCTCCGCCACCTTCAAACACGAGATGCTGAAGAAGTGGAAAAGTACTCAGTTCCAGTCGAAACAGTACCTCGTCCTGGTTTCAACAATACAGGCAAAGAGATCGAGGTTGCCGTGAACGCATATCCAATCAATGAATACCCCAATCGGACCATTTACCAGTACGACGTAAGTTGCCTTTATACTAATTTCAAAATTCATGATTGCATTGACATGGTTTATAGGTCAATATTGGAAATGGTCAAGAAAAGGATATCGTTTGCAAGAAGGTATGGAATTCCGAAGCAAGAAAGTCGCGCATCAAACAGGTTATTTTCGACGGTCGTAAATTGGCGTGGTGAGCAGAGTATCTTATCGATTTGTTTGTCGAGAGTACATTTAACTCACACATCTTAGGTCCCTGAATGACTACACCAAAGACATCAACATCCTCGTGGACTTGGACGCTGAACAAGGCCGTCCCGCCGGTAGAAAGCCTAATGTCTTCCGTCTAGTCGTTCGTCGCACGACCAAGGTAAACCTGGCGGTACTGAATTCGTGGCTGAAGGGAAGGTCTTCGATAGATCAAAGCGTTATCGAAGCTTTGAGTACGAGTTCCTTTGCCTTGACTTGCCCTTGCCCTAATTATCAAATTTTAACTGACTACGGTAGACTTCCTCGATCATCTCCTGCGGGAGTGGCCCAGCACCCGGTTTTTAGCTCTACGTCGCTCGTTCTTCGATGAGGATGAGGATGGTTACGACGTGGGAAACGGCGTCATTGCTATTAAAGGCATGTATCAAGCGATCAGGCCAGCTATTGTAAGTTCAGGCTTCCTTATTATTAGCCTTTCACTCGAACTAATAGTATCTTCAGAATCGCGGGCTTGTCATCAACGTTGATGTATCGAACACGTGCTTCTGGGCTCGCATCTCTTTTCTCGGTGCTGCCTTGGCAGTCCTGGATGCCCGTGATCATCAGGATGTTATTCATCAGCTTCGACCCGCTGCAGATGGTCATGGCGGAGTAACGCACTCTAGAGGCTTTGAGGAGGTCCACAAGCGGACGAGGAAGCTTGTGGTACAAGCTCATTATCAAGGATGTCCTTGTGCTGGAGTCAACTTTACTGTCAAAGGGTTGATTAACGCCAATGCTCGTCAGTACATTATCGATCTGAAGGACAGGGCCACTGGTGTCGTCGAAAGAATTACGGTCGAGGAATACTTCAGAAGGAAGTACAATATTCGCCTCACCTATTGGGAGCTTCCAATGGTCGAGATGACCAAGAAAAGCGTCGTCTACCCTATGGAGTTTTTGACAATCCATGGGCTTCATAAGTACCCATGGAAGCTAAATGAGTACCAAACGTCCTCGATGATTAAGTACGCAGCCTCACGTCCTACTGAGCGTCTTGATTCAATCCGCAAGTCCAAACAGTTGCTGGCTCATTCGCAGGATCCCGTTCTGAAGTCCTTTGGCCTCCAAGTCGGCGAAAACATGATCCATACCAAAGCCCGGTTGCTGCCAGCCCCAGAACTCTTGTTCGGTGCTAATCAGCGTCATAATCCTGGCACCAACGGTCGGTGGGATCTTCGTAACAAGAAGTTCTACAAGCCGAATAAGAACGACCTTGTGGGCTGGGGTGTTGGTTTCATCCCCGGGAAGCGTAATGTCATCAACAAGACCCACGTAGAGAAGTTTGTGGATGGCTTTATGAAAACTTATGCCGGACATGGCGGAAAGGTGACCAGGCGTCCCATAATCGTCGAGCTGAAAGAGGATACCGGAGAGGCTATTAAGAGGCTCTACAATGCCACAGGCAACCAATTCCAGATGGACCCGCAGTTGCTCTTGATCATTGTCCCCGACAAGAATGCATTTACTTACATGAGAATCAAAAAGTCCTGCGACTGTCGCTGGGGAGTGCCGTCTCAGGTTTTACAGTCGGCCCATGTCGTTAAGGGCAATCCTCAGTACATTTCAAATGTTCTCATGAAGGTCAACGCTAAACTCGGCGGCACGACAGCCAGAGCTGTGCCGAGGACTCCCAAGACAGCCTTACGACCAAAATCTATGATTATTGGCGCAGACTTAACCCATCCCACCCTCGGTGTTTGGCAACCGACAATGGCTGCTATGTCCGTTTGTATGGATGATTTTGGAGGGCGCTACTGGGGTTCTTGCGAATGCAATGGCGACCGCAATGAGATAATTGCTCGTGCAAACCTTGAGCACATGCTTCTTCCTCTTGTGCGAGAATGGATGTCCACTGTTGGGGAAGGACGTGCTCCTGAAAATGTTTACTATTTCCGGGATGGTGTTTCCACTGGGGAGTTTGCAAAGATCCTCAACTCAGAAGTTCTGGACATGAGATCCATTTTCATGCAACTGACTCAGGATCGTTGGCAAGGCAAGATCACCGTGGTTGTGGCTAATAAGCGTCACCATATCCGAGCTTTCCCAAGACCCGGTGATCGCAACGCGGCCGACAAGAATAGCAACCCTCTCCCCGGAACCCTTATCGAGAAGGATATCACCAGTCCACATGACTGGGACTTCTTCTTGTACTCTCATATCGCCCTTCAAGGTACGGCCCGACCGGTGCATTACCATGTTATCCTTGATCAGATTGGACACAAACCTCACGAGCTTGAAAACATGATCTACGACCATTGCTATCAGTACATTCGGTCTACCACCTCAGTATCTTTGTGTAAGCAAATTTCCTGCCACCCTGCCACCCTCTCATTTCTCAAGCAACTAACATGTATAGTCCCTGCAATCTACTACGCCCATTTAATTGCGGCCCGTGCCCGCCACCATGAGGATGTCCCGGCTAGCTCTGGCCTACGAAGCGGTGCTCCTATTCCTTTGACTAACCCCAAGCCTAAGGATAGGCCTGTCGATCCTAGATTGATGCCCATTCACGGGACCAGCAATAAGCTTCCCTTTGGTGTGTGGTACATCTAGTGGACGAGATGCCGCAATTTTTGGTTTCCTACCCCTTCGTCTGGTACGTTGGGACCCGGATTCCTCAAACTCTCCATTTCTTGCGATGCTTTTGAGAACCTCGGTTTGTGTAAGAGGACTGGCAACTAAGCTTTGGGATCGGCGTTAGCAACAACTGGATCTGGATTATGCGGTGGTAGCAGACAAAGTATCTCCTTAGGAAGCCTTCTTTTTAGCAGCCAATGAAATCTCCTCTCTATTTTATTGCCCACGCAAAGTAGCAGCTACATGTAATAACCATCAAAACTATAGATAGTAGGTAGCCCTTCCGTACGTGATGTTCTCGCTTTACCTAGTCCTATCTGCGTTCGCGAAAGTGAGATGGGTCAACCGTGAGCCACGACAATCGGCCTACGCGGGACTACGAAACTCTGTAGCGCCAAGTGCAGGTCAGTCATGATTTGAGATTCAGTACTTGAAGTCTTTAGGTCTTTATTCCAGATAACATGCTATGTACTGTACGAAGGATCGATCTCTGTATCTATCAACAGAGAAATCGCTGATAATACATCATGAAAAAAGTAAGCCCGTAGAACTAAACCAGTGGAAAAGCAAAGAAAGAGGACATGGGATGGACATGGATAGGCAAAGTTACGCGGGGGGAGAGCAAGGGAAGCAGACGGAATGAACCCCCAAGGTCAAGCAAAAAAAAAAAAAAAAAAAAAAAAAAAAAAAAAAACACAAGACAAGAAAAAGTAAAAGTTAAAGTCGAAGTAAAAAGTGTGGTGTCAAGAAGTGAAAGAATAGAAAACACTGCGCACGCTGATTATTAGCACACGGAGTGGATGTGGTATAGAGAGTTCAAATATAGAAAAAAACAATCACCAAAAGAGTACAGAAAATTGAACCAGAGGAAATAAAAGTAAGCAAGTATGGGGTGGGGGTGAAGAGACAAGAGAAGAGAGGGAAGATTGTTCCTTTGATTAAGGTTGACTTTTTTTTTGAGGAACGATGTTCAAGATCTTGCTTCTTATCTCAGGAATGAGGATGATGAGAATGGAAAAGAAAAAAAAGGGGGGAAGTAAATAAGAACAAGTCGATGCTGGTAATTTCCTCTCGTGAACTTATAAAAACATGCCGTGTTTGCGCCGTTCCATATGAACCCCTTGCCTTTCTTTTTTATGTTTTTAGAAAACCAGTCCCAGATGCAAGTGAAAGACAGAGAGAGGAAAAAATAATGATGTGTAGGCGGGGATGAATGAAGATGATTAAGTTGTTTGGATGACCAGGAGTCCCATTTGGTGTTGCTAATGGAAGTCCAAGTCAAGAACTTTGCATCTTCGATTTCCCCCCCCCCCCCCTTTTTTTTCTTTTTCTTGTTTTTGGTGCTTTCCCTTGGAGAACTATCCCAATGGTTGAGGTCTATTTCATGCCGGAGTAGGGGGCTTCAACTCTGCCTAACCCGGTTAATGCTGTGTGCGATTAATGCGCTATAACATGCAAATGCGAAACGGGAGAAAAAATGGAATAAGGTAAAGGAGGTTGTCAGGAAGAGTAATAAAGACAATTATAAGAAGGAAAGGGTTTCGGACAAATTGGGTGAAATAGAGGGTTTTTGTTTTTAGGGGAAAGGAAACAGAAGGACACCACGATTTTAGGATGCGTCGCCTGTTGTACCGTTTGTTAGAGGCACTGTACTGTCGCTACTCTTGGCTAGGTCGGCGGCATTGGAGTCACTATTACTAATATCTGGGAGGTCCAGTCCGTTCTTCGTAGTGTTTGCTTCGGCGGTGGTATCATTCGCGGTCGGCTCTTTTGAAGATGGATCATCTGAAGTCTTGGTATCCAAGGCTGCGGTGGCGTCGTCTCCTTCGGTTGAAACCTCGGTAGCACCGCCACTGTTCTTCTTCAATTTCTTCTTGCTAGGCTCGGAAGGCTCAAGCTTGATTGCGCTCACTGGACCGGTGGCTGACGGGGGCAGGGTCCGTTTTTGGGGACTAGTGGTAGGTCCTGTAGGGGCAGAAGGGGGCGGGATCTTGCCAGATGCTGGCAGACGGGGCTTAGCTGCCATTGGCCGCTGCTTTGGTGGTAACTCAAGGTCTTCGACCAATCCCTCACTATTACCCGCCTGTAACTTGGCACCGAAGAAGCTCTGGACTAGACCAATTTGCGATGGTAGTGTCTCGGAGGTAATACGAGGGTATGAAGGGGGTGGCGGGAAAAGAGTGACAGCTTGTGTAGCACTGCGACCAAATTAGTGTCCATGATTCGTTTACTGCCGATTTGACAGGCATACCTTGTATTCTGAGCCTGCGCGGCGTTGTACATCCTATTCTGTAGTAGATGAAGAGGGACACTGAGTGTAGCCAAGCCGAATTCTTTATCCAACCCTAATTCCTTGAATCCAAAGAAATCTTCATCGATGTCCTCGGCGAAGTCTCCACCAATAAACTGCTCACTTCCGTCTGCAAATGCATGAGAACCGTCTTCACCTCCGTCAGCAAGAGCAGGCCGCAGAAGCTCTGAAAGCAGGGACCTCAAGCGATCATGTGCAGTCGAGAGTTTCGTTCCGAGCCGCTCCACATCATCTTTAATGTAAGATTCGATGTCCTCAACACCAATTCCGACAGAATTCAACGTGTGGAGTACAATTTCTGGCTCAGTGTGGGCCTTCTTCCACGGAGTAGCCGAGGACACACTTTCTGTGGAGTCAGTATCGGGGACTTTGGGAGCTTCGATATAGGACTTAAATGTCTCGCCTATCTTTTTGAAGAAGTCCGAGGCAATATCAGTGACCGCATCGAGAGCTGACGGTTGGTACTCCTCGAACCCAGTGTGGTAGAAGATCTTCGCGACAGAGCGCTGCAACGCTGCCTTGCAGATCCAAGGGGAAACCACAGGCCCTTCGTCGTTCAACACATGAGGCGGGGCATCTTGCTCGACGAAAGGCTCTGGTTGGTATTTTTGAAACTGGTTCTGGTACATCTGCAGGGGAAAGTTAATACATCGCTGGTTGAGTAGAGGAGGCTGGAAAAGCATACCTGTGACTGCAATTGCATCTGTTTCACGATACCAATCTTCGAGCAAATTTTGCGGGTTTCCTGCATCTGCCGCATATTCGCATCCATTTTCCGAGACAGCTTGCTATCGGGTTGAGTGAATGAACCTTTCGGAAGGATCCGCAAAAACTCTTCGGATGCATCGACAATATTGCCGTCAGAATCCTCTCTCCATAGCAGCTGCGTCGGAAGATCAGGGACACCAGACATTACATCATAGTAATCAGGTATCACCTTGTCCTCTTCAACCTCGATCCCTTCAGCAAGAGTTTCACCAGCAGGGCCAGACTCCATAGCCTGTGTACTCGGTTCAAGGGCCTTGTCGCCTTCCGTGCTCGCGTTCCTCTGACTCCTCAACCACCGCCTCATGCCTGCCTTGGTCCGCAATAGAGCTGGCTCGTCCGAATTGAGCTTGTCGCCTTTGAATAAGCGATGTCTTTCTGCGGCAATAAGAGCCCGATCCTTCTTCGTGACCTGCTTCCAGACTTTATACTCGGAGTCTTCAGCTTCCACACCCGACGCGGACAAAGCAGTAATTGTGTTGCTCGATGGGCCTAGTCCGTCGATTTCCATCGAATCGCCATGACCTCCGGATACACCAGCCCCGACACCAGCAGGGTCTGAAGGTGTTTGTGTTCCGCCAGGGGGTGGTGTTGCAAAACCGTTTTGGGCTCCATCCATAGGGACATCAGAATCCGCGCGTACAGGGGCCTGGGGCTGTGACGAGCCAGCAGGAGGCTCAGACCCGCTAGGAGTATTCCGTGTTGGAGCCGTTCCTTTCTTAGACGACGATTTACCAGGAGCTTTCCTCCCTCTTGACGACATAATAGGCTCATCGTCACTTTCCTCAGCGCCGTCAAGCTCCGCGAGCTGAAGTCTACGCTCCTCTGCCTCAACTTCAGCGCGATCTCTGATTACTATCTCCGGGATAAGAGGAACAAGCTTCTCCGTCTCCTTCTTCATGTACAAGGCATGCTTGCGCAAAAAGTGGTCGGGGTTCGTATTATACTTGAAACAATTGGACCAGATCAGGTTGAGATCATCAACAAATTCCTGCTTTGATTTATATTGCAAAGCTTTCAGTTTCTTCGTCATTGATCCCAGGTCCATGGGATGTTTGATTACTGTAATTTTCCCAAGTTAGCACAGGGTTACAGTTGTACAAAGGGGGGCGCTCATACTTGTGTAATAATCGGGCGCATCGCGCTTGTTGACACGAGTCAGAAAGGCAGACGAGTGCTCGGTCATAGCTTTAAGCTCACTAAGAACCTTCTCGGCAGCTTCATAAAGCTCCTCCTGACCGATCTTATCTTCGCTGGCCCATTTACTACGATTTTTACGAACTTCGCTCATCAGGCTCCGAAGCTCCGCATCGGATGCTTGCACCATTGTCCGCTTCATGTCAATCCTCGCAATGAGATTCTTCAATGTTAAGCTTGACGCGCCCAGGTTCGCATTGCTCAGGGAGCCATAGCCGTTCGTAGCTGAAGTCGCATTGTTTCCAGCATTGGCTTGACTCGACATTTCGGCCTCGACTTGCCGCTCGGATTCTTCCAGACGCTGCTGGTCCAACATGGCATCTCGGTCATTTTCCAAAGTATAAAATAAGGTATGGAAGCTTCTCTTCGCTGCTTCCTCGGTGGCCTTCTTATCTTCCTCTAATTTTTTCCGAATATCTTCGAGCGATTCCTTCTTCGTTTCCTTAGATGCATCCCCTCCCGCCGAGGTGGTCCCACTCGTGTAGCGACTGAGGGATAAGGCCGCACCGGAATCCTGGGAAGGGGTAAGAGGCTTCGGCTTCGGTGGTGATGGGGCATCACCATCGTCGTCATCGTCATAATCATCATAGTCATCATCGTCCAGCTTCCTTGCGGGTTTCTTGGCGGTAGGTGGAGGCGGTGCGGGCTGATCCGCGCGCTCGTTCCTACTCTCGGCCCCATCAGCGTCCGCGACAGCGGCGCCGACACGGTCTTCTGCCTTCTTTTGGTCGGAAAAGAGAGTGTTGACTTTCGCCTCACTCAGCCTGTACAGATCGCGAAAAATGGCCATGCGTGGGTCTTCCTCGGCCGCAATATCAGCCTCCGATATCAGATTGCCCGCGTGCGACCCATCGGCATCGACCGAGGCGCGCATTTGAGGCGTCCTGGGACCGGAGAAAGATTTCGATATGCCATTGAGAGACCGTGAATCATGATGATCATCGGGAGGTCGAAGATGACCCGGTGGTAGCCAGGCGTGGTGGTGTCCGAGCGACATGTTCGCTCCAAGACCCCGGTTCTGGGGCGGGCGAGGGGGCTCGTTTCTCCACGGTTAAGATCAAGTTCGGGAGGAGAGCAACACCGGGGTTTGAGCGGCGGGAAAAGGCATAGAGAGAAAGTAGGAGATGTAAAAGGACAAGAAGAGAAATTTCCCGGCCCAAAAATGATGAAATGGGCGGAAAATTTGATGGGGAAGTGAGCAGCTTCTGTACGAGGTTCTCTGCGCGAACGGATGGAAAGTGAAGTTCGAGGCGTTAGAGAAGGCGGAACGGCCGCCGCAGTCTTCTGACCAACCGCGCAGTTCGATTTATTCCATTATTTTATTCTTTATTTCAGTAAAAAGAATTCATAAAATATTGAGAAAAAAAATAATAAATTTATAAAGATTAAAATTCGAGCAAGATCCAACAATCCTGAAGTTTTTTCTTAAAAAAAAATCAAACAAACATAAATATCATGTCTATTTAACAAATTAAAGAAGAAAATAACTTCATTGTTACATCGTAAGAAAGAAATACACCAACTGATCGGATCTGGAACTATTCAGCACATGACGCACCCGTTATCATCATCATTAACAACTTCCGGCGCAACCCTCATTTCCCTCCCACTCCGTCAAATTCTCTCTTACGCTCACCCCCATAAATCTCACCATGCGAATCCGCTACCCTTTTGCGGGTATGTATTCTTATTACTTCCCCCCTAGTTCATTACAAATACAACCCCCAGACAACAAGAAGAAAGAGAAATTACCAGCTACTAAATGACATTACTCCGCAGGCGCCTTCATCTTCCTCTTAATTCTAGCTGCCTATGTCGGTCTTCTTCCCCACAGTGCACAGTCAAGTGTACCGGCACAATTACAACCAAATGACAAGTTCCTCCACGTCATAACCTTCTTCTTCCTCTCCCTCGTCTTCTACTGGATCCCCGATACAACCCGCCGCCGCACCCTCCAATTGACCTTAATCGTCTGCACCGCGGTGCTGGGCATCGGGTCCGAAATCGTCCAAGGCCTTCTCCCGAACGGGCGCTCGTTCGACCCGTTCGATCTCCTGGCCAACATCGTCGGCAGTCTCGGTGCCGTCGGTCTATGCAGCTGGTATCACCGGCGGATGCTGGAGCGGCGCCGCAAAGCCCGCTTCGGGGCTCTCGGGGACGGCGCAACAGACGACGTAGAACTGGGTCCGGGGCCTAGACATACGGACGAGGCAGATGACGACGGTCTCGGGCCCCAGGAAACGGGAGTCACGAATCTCGAACGAGAAGTCGATAGTTGGGACGAAAATGCCGTCGATAACTGGGATTCGGATGATGATGCTAATGAGTCGGGGGCGTTAACGGGTGCTTCGCATGATGCGTCTAGATCTTCTTCGACGCCTGCTGCCCATGCGGATTGGGATGAGGGGAAGAAACGGAGTGATTGATTTGATTTGACTTTATTTGGTTCGATTCATCTACCGGTTATTTATACCGGGATCTAATTCGCCTACCCGCTGACATCTCTCTCTCTCTCTCTCTCTCTCTCTCTCTCTCTCTCTCTCTCTCTCTCTCTCTCTACTTATCACTCATGCCTCCGTCTCTCTGCTTACCGACTCATGTCTTACGCCAGTCTTAATGACTCTTTCTAAATCTGATCTCTGTCACTTTTGTTTTTAAGACCTTTTTTGTCCTTCGCTACGTTATCCAGCTCGTTTGATGATCGTTATGCTTACTATCACTCATTTACGACTTTGATTCTTCTCAGCTCTTGCAGTTTGCAATCTGTCTCCTTTTTGCATTGGGGCCCGACTATCGGGTGTGTACCTTACAAAACTCTGGCGTTGTAAATAGGGCAGGAAGCTATGACCTTTTTTTTTTAGCATACGGAGCCATATCTGAATGCGAAATGTGTATTATCTCACAACTCCACCAGGTTTGCCATGCTAGAACTTTTAAGCTCGACAACCACGCGAAGGAAGGATCCAATATAATGCAAGCCATGAACAGTGCCTGTGGGATTTCCAAGCTGTGAGTATATATTGAAGTCACAGACTGGTACTATTGCTCCCTAAGGGCTATAACGACACTTCAAGACAAAATAAAAAGCACAAGGGCAGAAACATCAGTGTCGTGGGTTCTGATAGTCAAACAATGTAGATATGAGATATGGAAGAACAATAAATTGGAAGTCAAATGCAGGTCAGGAACTCATGGTTCTCGTGAATAATGCAACATGCACATAAATATGACAGCTATTAGGAAACCTATATATACGCGAATGAAAAGATCATGACACCCAATGTGACCTTACTAACACTTCTTGGAAGACACTGAGCGTAATAAGGAAAACTGGAATGAGCCACGCAAAGGCCGTTATTCGTTGTCCGAGACTTCGGGGGTACCCGACCAACTTCTAGTTGGTGTGGAGGTACGATCAGGGACGGGCTCCAACTCCGGTTTGGAGGAAGGTCGATAATTAGATTCGGTTGATAACTTGGCCATCTTCGAGGATCGCTCCTGGGATTTGCGTCCGTTTGCCTCGGGGAATTTTCCAAGTTTCCGGTCGGCCTGCTCTCGCATGACTTCGTATATGAACTGTAGCTGCATCTCATTATATACCATCATCATTCTCTGCTCGCGCATTTGATTGACAGTTTCAAAAACCGGGTCTATCTCCGGATCAGTCACTTCCAGTAGATTCTCGGAATCAAGCTCCAACAAAAGATGATCGAGGGCTATAAAAGTGCCCGTTCTGCCAACCCCAGCACTGCAATGTACAATGCGAGGGTTATCGGGAGAACTTTTGGAGCCGGTTTGCTCGATCAAGTGCAGCAGTGCGTTGCGATCATCACCTTCCGGTTTCGAATAGTCCGCCCAGCCGGCGAAAAGAAAATGCCAGACTGTCTTGGATTCGGTACCGAAAGTAAGACGTAGCTTGCGGACTTCCGAACGAGATTCTTCATCAAAAGTGGTTTCCAGAAGCTCGACCTGACCGAGAACTTCGGTTTCCCCAGCCTCGTGATTCTCGTTATTCACAAACGGGTCGCTCTCGTCTTTCCGCAGGAGCAGTACGGAGTTTTCGTTATTGAGTGGAAAATACTGTGAGCATTTTTCGCGCCCGGACTCGAACGTTTGGGTGAGCATCACAATAACACCGACATCCTTCGTTTCGTGGAAGACCATATGCCAGAAGAGAGCGAAATGTCCTGCTTTCGGTCCCTGGATGCACATGGTCAGCCGCTTCCCCACCATAAATGCATAGCCGCCCTTACCTGTGTCGCGATGTATCTTCTCTCCTCCTGGGACACGGAATCCTTCAAGGTAATCGGCGATGCGTTGATGAAATCACATTCGCCTTCGGGTACCCGGAGATGGACGCGAGAGTTTGCCCATGCCTGCACGTTCATGTACCTGTTCCTTGCCTTAACCTCGGGATCGACCTCCAGAGCCCAGCGATGAGAAGGATCATTGGCCAGCAATCCTTCCGCAAGGCGAGCGCGCTGCATCCATTCAAGTTCCTCGAATTTTTGGTGGATCTCTGCAGATTGGGCAGAAATTAGTAACGCTTGGACATTAAGAGCATGACGTGACCATTCGTGATGGTGGGCAAACCAACCTAACAAAGACTGGCAAAGGAAAGGAGGCACAGATTCATTATCTCCTGCTTCTAGACCCGGGTTGTCCTGATCGGGGCCATCGACGATCTCGAACCCTTCATCGCTGTCGTCGGGCAAAGCACGCTTAGTCGCTTGGACGCTGGTATCGATCTTGATGGTGGGATGCGCCATCTTGGCCGCAGCAACCTTCTGGAAGGCCCGGACCTTGCCTAGGACGCCGCGCGCCTTCCTTGAGACCCGCTTCTTAGTCGACACAAGCTTTCGGGGTCCCAAACGGAGGCTGAAAGCGTCGGGCGATGTAGTGCGGGAAGGTGGTGCTGTGACAAATTCCCCCTCAGTGCCGGACGGATCGTCGTTCGCGCCGTTGGCCGGATGTGGCAGGGATGATATCTGTAGCGTGGACAGATCGGGACAGCTATGAAAGCTGCCCCTCGTTGTAATTTGCTTGGCCAGATTTTTAGATCTCACCGGGGCAAATCGCTGGCAAACCTTAGTGGGCGGAGAGGTCTTTACGGCGGCAATGTCAAGGCACCGCGCGCCGCGAAAGGAACAGAAGATGTTCACACAGCGTAACAACTTTCTCACAGAGAACACACACCCCCCCCCAAAAAAGAGGAGAAAAAGGTGTTTAATGAATAAATAATAATTAGAAGGACTTGCCACGTTTTCTTTTAAAATGCGGAGAAGCGAGGGGCAGAAGAGCGACAAAAGAAATTATTGGGGAAAAAAAATTGAGGTCCCTCGCGACAGCAGATTTAAATCAGTTTATACTCCCCGCACTCTTTAGTATAGGACGTGCCAGCAGTCCAAAAAGATCAAAAGTCAGCAGACAAAATTAAGAAGTTCAATGTAACAACAATCCGGGGTATACTGAGACGAGAGTGAAGGTGATTGGAGAAGTTCAAGACAAGATTTGAGGAAGGTCTCAGGGGAGGCAATTGTTCACGGCAGGAGTTAACAAGAATGTAATTGTATGCGTGACATTAACAGTGATGTAATTGAAAGAAAAAAGCAATATGCATAAATTGAATAAATTGAATAAATTGAATAAAGTAAAATAAAGTAAAATAAGAATAATAAATAAATAAATATGAATAAATAATAATTACTGGAGGAAAAAGAGTAAAAAAAGTAAAAAGGGTAGAAAAGAGTAATTAAGACAATAAGGAAATCCTTTCGGGTCAAAAAACAAGGATTGATTTGTTTAAGAAATAAAAAGGAAATTAACAAGTAGGTATACAGAGAAGGAAAATTTTTACAATGACGATCAGGACCATACCAATTGATCTAAAAGGAGAAATGATAACACCTTTCCTTCATCCTGGAATTTGTTTGAATTTGGTTTGCAAAATTAAACCGCGGAAAAAAAAGACATTCGCGGTGGAAACAGTGGCTTTTGATTGGCTGAATACAAGAGCCTTATTCGGGCAAAGGCTTCTTTTCATTTCTTCCACTTCATAAAACCTAAACCACAAGCTTTAATTTTATTGATCTTCCTCCATCTGCCTTCAGATCCTGAGACCTTGGGTCTTGTAATTATATAAAACCATCACTCATATCATAATCTTGCTAAAGTTGATTATCATTGAGTATTGCTATCAATCCACTTTCAAGATGGTGTTTCGATGGTTGGGTCTGCGAACCTTCGAGGTACGTAATCGGGAATTGCCTATGGGGCATCTTTTCATGACTGACATATCCTCCCCCTTTCAGGTTTGGCTCACTGGTCGGGTATGCAAATCAAATTTGTCACCTATGTTAGAATATGATGCTGATGTATCGTACAGTTGCTGGCCAGTCCGACATTTCACAGACTAGTAGCGCGAGTTCATCAAAAGGTCCAGCATATGAAACACGGGGTACCTCCCGAGGAATTAAGCGGCCGAGGTACCCATGCGGACGATCACGGTATGTCATTTGTGTCAATCTGCGACATTGACCGTAGGCTAACGGTGTGACCTTAGGCTCAAGTCTCAAACAATTCTTTGGATATTTCAAGGAAGAGATCAAAGACCAAATGAAAGGGAAACCGCCGAATAAGTTTTAATGGTGGCCCTGGGCGGGACTCCTGCTCCATAGATTGTACGTACATTTTTGGTTGTTATGATACCCGAATGCTAGATTTGATCTGTCTTTCTATCTTTTTTTTTTTTTTCTTGTCGTCCTTTTTTCATTATTCTTGAATGGAATTTCCATCTATGAAACCGGATATAGACTGGCTGCAACCCTTTTGCACCGTGGGTTGCATCCCTCATTCCATCCGGAGAGGAATCACCTTTGCTCCATCCGCTTTGCCTAACTGGTTCTTAACGGTCTGGTTGGGCTTTGAAATTGGAAGCATACACACTATAATAGCTTATTATATAGAGTTGAGAGTATCAGTGCGAGCCCACGTTAACCCCAGTGTGCTACTGGATGCATAGCAATATATATGAACGTGTTCTTCTGTCCGAGCAATACATACATCGTTTTAGTGGTCTTCAGGGGCTTAAAGAATATATTCCCAGCACTCCATTGGCTAGGTCTAGGTAGCTTGTGTTGCCGGTTCTATACATTGTAATTAAAACACTTATCCTTAGCGGATATTTACCGGATACATATGAAAAGGGCCCGATAAGGAGTTAACATTGACAGCGGCAAGTTTCAAACTCCACTTTGCGCTTGGGCAGTGACTCAAAAAGAACCTGGGGTTTCCAATTGTAGTATAACTATAGTGGCCCGGTCTCAGATGCATTTCCCAAGAGGATAATGCTAATAGTTCATAATCCACACGAGTCCATTTATCATCCCCTGAATATGCAACGGACTCACCGGAGATTGCCGACCAGGGGATAGTGTGATGCTTGATCATACCCAGGGTAGGACAGGAGTCACCTTATTCAGCAGCAAACCGTTAGTGGATACGTAGCTAGTCTACAGTGGCCTACTGTATCTTTCCACGAGAATGCGTTCTACATACAACATCGGCTGAGTTGATTTAAAAGTATCATGCAGACAGTAGCAATAGATAGGTGTGAGATCTCACACAGGGGCAAAACATAACAAGAGAACCACATGATCTCATCCCATTGACTGGTCTCCGAGGCCAAGTGGGTATGACTCACGTGGACTATTAATGCTAGAATTATCCTATCACACTTCCAAAAGTGTATCTAAATGGGGTATTATGACGTACAGGAAGGGTTTCCCCGTATCGAGTTAGACTAGCGGTAGACGTTCATGTAGCGAGGACGTAAGAAACAGGTGATGGTCCAGAACATTTAGAATCTAGAACTCGTCACATTCATGATTCAGCACTGCCGTAATGTTGGTTGTATGATTGCATATGTGGCCGATTCACACAGCCCTAGATAGTTGCAGAACCCTGCATATAGATCTTACGAGGCATGCCAACTCATAAAAAATCCTTCTCCAAAGGGTGGTTTCGGGTAGACCGATTAACTAAATGCTCTCGAGTCATTTAGGGTTCAAATGTCTCAAGTGAACATGATCGGCGATTGTCCGCTCGGCTGCACCGGCACGGTAAATAAACGAAAAAAAGCAAAAGAGGGCGTGTTCAATTTTAACATGAGAATTGGTTTTATTTGAAATCCCGAAGAAGCTCCGCCCGGAGTTACTTAGACTCCAATTCCATTCTGCTCGGATTCCGGAAGTGCACGGCTTCCTTGAGAAAAATGAGAAATGACTGGGAAGGGATAGGGAAAATTCTGAAAAAAAAAATTTTTTTCTGGAAGTTATGGAGTACAACGTGGATATCCATTTGTTGATATAATACTGTATTTGTTTCCTATTGAACATGACATAATCCATTCAGGTGCATAGAATTCACTTTGTTCCATGTAACCAACACAACAGACAAGGTGATTTCTATGGTTGCTAAGCGGTAGTAGTACCGTGGAACGTTCCTTAAAATAGCACAGGTTTTTTTTCCTACTGTGTGTTTATTAATTGAGGTCCATAAATTTCAGGAAGATCATCTCCCCAAGATCTTCCACTCAGTTAATCAATTTTCAATGCTACCTTACCTCATCGGTATTCTTACAAGTGACAGCTGACGGACTAAAAGGCAACGGTTGTATGGCTAGTGGTAGTAGGCTGTAGCAACAAATGGGTCCAGCCTAACACAGTTGGTGGCCCGAGGTTAGGCCTCCCAGCGCTTCAATTTCAAGCATGTTGTATGGAGTCTCCTGGCTAGAATGTCTCAGACCACAATCGTTCACTGGCCAGTAGGGGGTTTTAGTTTCTGCACTAGTGTAAGCCCACTCATGATGCGATTGGTGGATTGATTCGTTTATCGGTAAATTAGTGCATTACTAGCCGTGTCTGGTGTGAAACAAGGGCCAAAAAAATAAAATAAAATAAAATAAAATAAAATAAGAAAAAAATAAGAAAAGATGGGAGAAAAGAAAAAAAGGAAAAATAAGTGAACAAAGGCGGGAAGAGAATGAAGACTAGCGCCCCTCGCACCCAAAATCAAAACCAACAATATTTGATTAGCCGGAGAAACCAGTCAGGTGTGGGTCCCAGCAGTGGACTTTTCGCTGTTCCTTTCTTCAACACTCGTCTCCAGTCCTTTTCCATTTCTACGCCTCCTTACGCTCTTTTCTTCCCTCGTACCTACATCGTGCCTCTCACGATATATTTACTAAACCAGTCTTTCGTTTAACCCCTCCTGCATTTGCAGTTCAACTGATTCTTTCCCCCTTGGGAGACATACAGTCGTTTTTTAATATTACTCCTGCCACCTCCTATCCTCTCGTTCGCCTTGGTAATACGAGTCACGAGATTGAATCGCCTTTTCCTTCGCTTTCTTCGCCCCCAGATATTGGGATCGTGTCGATTTTCTTTAATTTACCCCAGCTTGCTTGCCCATCATGCGAGTCTCTAGTCTCTCGTTCGTCATTTACACTCTGTCCCTACTGGCTGTTGTCTCCGGTCAGAGTGTAGCAGCCACGGGTGGAAGTGATAATGCCGTAACCACCAAAGATACCGCCGCGCCCACCCAAACAGAGGCGCCCACGACATCCTCCACTTCTGAATCATCGACTTCCTCTACCAGCTCTGAGACTAAGGAAACCACTTCGAAGACCACGGAAGCCAAGCCAACCACTACTGAACCAACAACGACGTCTGTTGACCCCACGACTTCGACAACGGATGCTCCCGCCAAGACAACTGCCAATCAGCCGGCGCAAACAACTGCCGCGAAGACCACTAGTACAAACAACAACAACAACAACAATAACAATAACAATAACAACAACAGCAGCAGTAATGATGACAAGACTACCGCTGAGAGTACGCCTTCAACAACCGCCACACCCGTGGTGAAGACTCTGACAACCATCCAAACAATCAGCGGGTCTGCTGTTCAAACCACCATGACAACCACGTCTACTCCAGTTGGAGCTGCGACGGACGGGCCTTCTCTTAACAACGAGGACAAAGACTCAAAGAACTCCGGTCTTTCTTCCAACCAAAAGAAGACCATCATTGGTGTTGTTGTGGGTGTCGGTGGTGCAATCCTTATTGGTGCTCTTGCTGTTGTTGGCTGGAGAATCCATGCTCGCAAGCGCGCTGCCCACGATAATGATGAGGCTACGGATCTTATGAGCGGCACTGCTGTCGGTTCAGGTGTTCGGGAGAAGGCACCCAGCCCCGCAGCCGGCGGAACTCCTTTCAAGAGCACTCTCGATCAATACCATAACCCTGGCCCCGTCAACGCCGCGTCAAATTTTTAGATGGGCCAGGTGCTTTCATCGATGTTTTGCGATTACAGACTGACATCTGATCATTTTCGCCCCGAATCGGAGGTAAATGTGATATGATTGTCCAGCGGTTGTACGATTATTACGCAGTTATTCTTGGCGCTTGTTGGTGAGAATATGATGAAGTTTCTTTTCTTTATTCTTGATACCTTTGTAATGCTTGGCATTCAAAGTTTCTGTTTGTTGCATTGTTCTCATAGAACGCTTTCATTCATTGTCAAGATCACGCTCCTTACACGTACAGCGATTTGGTTTAGCATTGTTGGTTGGCTTTTTATCTTTGATTCCCCCGCTCGAAGCACTGATTCTGCATGGAAATATTGTCGAGATGTCGCATCTCTTGTCTCAATATTCCCTTTTCTATTCGATAGGTTAGTTGGAAAATCATTCGACTATCCAACTTAACTAAAAAGCTTTTTTCCTCTACTGTATGTATTTAATTCGCAAGAGAAAGTAGCTTCTGCATCAAAATTATTTAGAGATAACTCTGTATGTTCGAAGCACCGGTTGTAGGAGTAAAGTGGGTATGGTTAGGTTTTGTGTGCTCACTGGGCGCGACATGGAAGCTGAAACACAAAGGACTGCAGAAAGTCTCCTGCTAATTGAACCCTTTGCGACTGTTACCGAAATGAATTCGGGCGTCTTCCAGATAGGTGTTGTCTTCCCCGCACCATGAGGTTACTGACGATATTCACTTCATGCAGTACCAAGTGCAATCCGCCGATATTTCTCGGTTCAGCCAACCTGCAATCATTTTAGACTCGACATACCCAACTATTGCCATTGAAACGGCCTAACCATGACACCTTCAATACTGGTACTCTCACACACACCATGTTCTGGCTCTGGGGCGTGCTCGCCTCTCAACAAGATCCGGTCGGCCTCGTATATGCACCAGCCACCCTTGGCAAGCGACAGGCAGTTGGCCACACCTCGTTACTATATTTGCACTTTCTTTCTTTGAAGCTCGCTTCTGACGATTCACGGTCCAATTAGGCTTTCACAGGCACCCTTGGCGGTCCAGTCCCCGCGGTGAGCTTGCTTCGATCTTGAGGCGCAGCGAGATACTGATCATCGGTTTTTCAGATCATCGACACAGGCGACGCCGAGAGACCGTACGGTGTGAACGGTAATACATTCGTATGGCACACGAGCACGACCCATTGCTGCGTGCTAAACTAACTTTTCATTCTCAGACGGACTATGAATCCGCAGCGGGCAGAAGGTCAGTCAAGCCACCATGCAGCCTATTTATCCAAACTTCAACTACTACATACCACGTGGTGGGGCATACAATGTGACGAGCTTTGACCATGATCCCAGCTGCAATGACCAGTTCGGCTCCTGTCAGCAGGTAAGCATTCGATCATCGGGCGGGACTCTATTAACTGGGTGTCTATACATAGATCGCGAACACCGATCGCCACGCGCCGTTTTCTCTGCCCGACTGCCAAGATCAACTAGGTATATGGAATGTGCCGGTGCAGATGACGGGAGTAACGCGGTGCTAATTCAGAGCAGCTGATTGCTTGTCGAGTGCTTCGGCTACAGATATGTCTGGACTTCCACCGACGGCTTCGATGCCTCCGAGTACGGTGGTGGGTCACTTGGCTCAGACGGTCATTCCGTTTGATGAGAAATTCGATCTTATCTGCGATCTGCCTGTGGAGATGGTTTGAACCGTTTAATACATGATGTGACTGGTCTAGTTATCTGGCTGTTGGTGAATGTGCCTAATGCCTGTTAGAATGTTCTTCTGTACACTATGCCTGTACTTGAGATATCAACAATAGATCACTGCTAACAGAAACACCAAACAGAATTAAGACAAGCATTGCCATTACTGACAAAATGCCCGAATCTAACCTTGCAGCCTCAGGAATGCAATATATCCCAAAGCAGGTTAGCGCGATCCAATGACGCCGTGTCGACGCGTGCTGCCGACCCTAAAAATGTGATTTACTGAGTGGCTGGACCTCGACAGACTATTTAGTTACACTTACTTATGGAGTACTTTCTTAACTTACTTTACTTGCTCGATTAATATCATCGAATCTCCACAATTCACTTCTAACCCCGTCCATTGCATTAAATCTCTAAACACAAATCCAACTAGACCTAAACGCGTTATCGCCACTTATCCACATAACTTCTACCAACGCGTCATTCAACCCCCATCTATCAACAACAATAATTACAATTACAACACAACACAATAAAATGTTCGCAACACCACCAATGCACCAATTCAATCTCGCCCAGTGCGCTTCAGCACCCATTTGCCCATCCCCACTCGCATCAACCCAAAACACCACAACACCAACATCACCACCCATCTTCTCAGTCCCAACCACGCCCCCAAAGCGCGATTCTATCCCATCATCCCGCTCAAAGTCCTCCTCTAGCTACGCCCAGCGCTACGCAAACACCATCGCCAATCCCATGGGCAGCGGCAACGGCAACGCGCGCAATTCCTCAACGTCACCCGTGGCGAGGGCGGCAAGGCGCGAGGCGTTCCTGAATCGCGTGAAGCAGGGACGTGATGATGCGCGGTTTGCGGGTCGGGGCGAGCAGCTTGTTCTGCTTGAGCATGTCAAGGAGCAGAAGATGTGGGGGGAGAAGATGTCTAGGGGGGCGGATGGGATTTTGAGGACGTATTTGAGTGAGTTGGAGGATGGGAGTGTTCTTGGTATGTTTCTTTCTTTCTTTCTTTCTTTTTTTTTTCCCCCTTTTTTTGGGTGTGGGTTGAGTTGTTGGCTATAATGGTTGATATGGGTTGAGTGGTTGGCTGACTTGTTCAGATGAGGAGGTTCAAGCTCTTGATGAGTATCTTTTGCAGGAGGAGAGGGAGTTGGCGGAGCTTGAGAACATGGAGTCTTCGTCTTCTCGTTCCAAGGAAACTGGGTCGTTCAGTGATGATGAGTATGAGGATTTGTTTATGGATTTGGCGGATCAGTCCGGTCAGGATATGGATATGAGTGGTTGAGTTCGGGCGCGTTTTGCGTACGTGTGCATATGGCTTACATATGGGTGGTGTACGGCGTTATTGGTCTGGTCATGGGATAATGTTTGGTATGATAGATAGCCTTGTATTCGGCTAGTAAATAGGGTATCGAAATGATATATGTACAAATATGCCAACACAGCAGCTAATGGGACAAAGGTCTGCCGTCCAGTAACCAGCGGTCTGTCTGTAATTGCAGATAGCCTTATTGCTGGGGACAGTCGGGCATGCCCGCGCCGGAGCCCTTCTCATCCCCGAACGGATTGGCAATGAGCTCCTCGGGGGGGTTTCCAGCAGCTTGCATCTGCAATCGTAAGCAACTGTTCCAGTCAAAGATAAAACAATACATACCTCCTGCATCCGCTCCCACACATACTCGCGACACTTCGGATCCTCATCCGTGTAGCCCTTGTCTTCAAACTTGGCCACAATCTGCGCCACTATACCAGCCTGTTTCTCATACCGCTCCATCTCCTCAGCGGAGTGCCCATCCTTCCCTTTATTCTCGACCAGCCACGGCCCGAACTTCGTATCCAGCTCCTTCATCGGCTCGTACAACATCTCCTTATTCGACAACTGCTCCATCATACCCATGAACATCTTCGTCAGGTCCCCGTCATCGCCCGCCCCAGCTCCCGCCTCGATAGCCTTCATCAACTGCGCCACCAAATCATTAGAGTCATCCTCCTCCGCCGCAGCCGTCGCCTTATCCCCCGACTCCTTCATTCGGTTAATCGTCGCCTGGATAGCATCATTAAACGACTCAGGCGGCGGTCCGCCTCCAGCACCACCAGCACCGGCACCAGCACCGGCACTCGACGGCGCCGCACCATCCCCCTCCGCCATAGACGACAAAAGCTGTTTCAGGAAATCCCCCGGCGCGATCCCGCTATCCTCCAGTTCCTTCGTGAACACGTCCGCGCCCTGATTAACCGCATCCTCGAGGTTGGTGTCCGTCGTCCCGGCCTCCTTCGCCGCTTCGCCCATCATGCACGCCATGTCCTTCTCCAGCTGTTTCATGAAGGCCTCCTCGTCGAAGTCCTCTGCTGGCCCGGTTTGCGCGGGCGCAGGCTGGGATGCGGCGTTGGTTGCTGGCGCGGGTGCGGTGGGTTTGAAATCGTCGAGCACATCTGGATTCACGGGTTACTTGCCCTTTCTACCTTTCTGCTAGGATTTGTAGACATACCGTCCAAGTCATCCAGATCCGATTCATCATCATCACTATGCACAGGTAGATTCGATTGCTGCGTAGAGCCTTGAGGTAGGTCTTGAGCTAGACCCTGAGACTGAGCCCCAGGCCCAGAAACATCATCCGCAGTCTTAGCCGCAGAAGCAGAAGCAGAAGCCGAGGGAGTCATTCCGAAGGCGGGGTGAGAATAGAAATAGAAGTACAAAAATAGACAACAGTCTTCCCTCACCGAAATTCAATTTATAAAATAATAAACAAACCAAAGCTAGTAGAAGAAAAGAAAGTAAGAGGAAAAGAAACAGCCGAGCGTTGCGGAAGTTGAATAGTAGTCGGGAACATGTGAATGAATAATCAAATCATCTGATGGCGAGACTCTTTTTTTGGGGCGGAGAAGCCGATTGCCGATCCCGCGGTTGGCTTTTTTCAATCTATTACTATGAGAACGGTTGGGGTGTTTTTGTGTCTTTTTTTCCTTCTTCTTTTTTACCATTTTTTATTGTAAGTGTAAGTTAAGTGTAGGTGTAATTGTATGATTGTATGGTTTTTGTTAGGGTTGATGTTTGTATTGGAGTATGGGGTTTGTATTGAGGGGTAACTTTGTTAATTTTGGTTCCTGGTAGTGTGCAAACGCTAACTTATCCTTGTATTAGTTGCATCTTTATTAAACATAAGCCTGTTATTGGGCAGTATTATCCTGTATTCAGCTGTAATTCAGTGATACTAATTATCAAATACAGGTAATGGTCATTTTCAATTGGTATCAGGTCTATTCATGAAGCACCATTACTATTAAAGCCAATCCATCCAAAATGGAACCTGGCTATACATCATTGCCGCGGCAATGGCAGGTATCAACACGCTCAAGGCGGAGGCGGGAGCTCCAGCATCGATTCATCTTCGAATGTCCCGCTGCCACGAGACGCGTGATCCATTGATCCTAGATGCCAAACATCTAGTCCTGTGCATAGGTTCATGATAATATATAGTACAATTCAAGACAACGGTCGTCCTATTTGTCAGGCCGAATCAGCCAGTCCAGGTGTTGGAACTTTCGCGTTTATCCCCTGTGTTCATGAGTTTCAGGAGCCCGTCAACGGCATCTCCCCTCTGCGATGGCGTTACCGCTTGTTTTTCTGTTGGGGTTCCTTCGCAGTCCTCTTCTGTCTCATCAGATGTCCCTACTAGTCTGTCCCGACCTGTTCGTGATACAGTAGCTGGCGGGCTACTGAGCTGCACGGGAGAATCAGTGGAGTCCGCCCGCCGGCGGCTTCTCTGTGTGGGGGTTCTCATCGGATCCTGGAGACCCGAGTTTCCTGTGGATAAGGGAGGCGATGATAGGCCATGGGGGGTGGATGTGGATTCAGAGCTTGGCTTGAGCTCAATAGGGGGTTGGAGGGCACGTGGGGTGGTTGCAGCTGATGATGGGGAGTCTTGTTGTTGGCGGGGAGTAACAGCGTCCTGAGGGCTGGGCGCGGTCGCTTCAGGAAGCGATAACCGCGGGAACTTGCGACTGTGGGCCTCTAGCTCTGACAAACGACGATCGAATTGGGGGTCACGGACGTGACGCATGGCACTTTGGATTCGGTCCCGGAGAAGGGCGGCTTTCTGTTGGCGGGGTTAGATCGCGGGGGTGTCAATGGCAGATTACAATCCTCAACCAACCTCTTGGATAAATTGTTTGCGCGTTTCAGGGTCTTCCGGGACATTTCGCGTCAGCCCTGCTGCTGGAAGCTGTGTTGTGGGGATTTGAGATTCTTGTGGTTGTGGTGTTTGTTGTTTATCGAACAGAGACTCGTCCCGCGCGTCTGTTTGTTCTTGGTCCGGCTACCCCAGATCATCAGCCCAATTCAAGGTTACAAAATTCGACCGTGTCAAACAGTCTATCCCTCAGCTTACCCGATCATCGTTGTCAGCTGTTAATTGTGTAGGAGTTTCCTCGCGCACGTCGTGCAGCGACGGTGTTTCCGCCCGGGACTCGCCATGCAGGCTGTCTTGGTCGTTGACTTGATCAATCGTCCGCTTCTGACCAACAAATGAGGGGGAGGGGAGGAGCTTTTGCGGGGAGGAAAGAGGCCCGAGGAGAGAGCGTTTGGTGGGCGATGCGGCGTGCCGACGTGCGGGTGACAGACACGCGTTTGCGGGCTTTTCGCCGAGAACCCGTCTCCCGTCTTTGACGGGACTGGAAAGCAATGTCGTTGATTGCATTCCGGAAATTATGTTGAGGGGAATTGGAGGGGAATGACACGAGAGAGGAGGTTGGGGGGTAGAAAGGTAGTTTGAAGCTCGAGAGGTGACCAACCAGAGATAGGTTAGGGTTGTAATGTGAACTCCCGTATAGAAGAGAAATTGAGATTTGGGGAGGAGAATGTAGTACAGGAGATAAAAGAAAGAGCAAGACAGTTTTGAACAAGGAATCAAATCACTTGTACTTTTATTCTTTATTTTGATTTTTTGTCTTGAGGTAAGGTGGTTGACTTGTCGCGTGAGAGATCGCGTTTGTAGTTGTATCTCGCGCTATTCCCAGACGTGACTTAGTTCCATTTCCCACTCCCCGCGACGTGTGTGATATCCACTTAATCCAAACACTTGCTTCTTTCGCAATGCCCACTGGACGTGTAACATGTACTCTTTAATAGCTATTATTGTAATCATGTGTCAATAATGTACAATAAAACAGCCTCTATCATCCTCCACTTCTACCTTCATAAAATCGATCATCAATATTCTAATAAAGATAAAGATACTACATGATCTGCGGGTATGTCCAAGTATCATGTGTCTGCAAGTGGTCAACCGCATTCTACTTCCGATCGCTGGTATTTCCAGGGAGATAATTCCGAGATCGCAGGTCTGGTATAGTACGGAGTACGTACCTATAATATCATATACATATTACAGTGGAGTTCTTGACCGACTGTAAAAATAGGCAAGTCAAACACCAAACAGTTCGGCGCGACTCCAGCCATCGCTGTTGTAAACAAACATCCTTTGGCCGGTTCAACTTTACTGGAATTGTTTTAGTTGCGTCGGCACGTGTCCACTCGACCCACTGTACTGTTTCTATACGCTGTGTACCTCTATACAGTTCACCACATTATAATTTATTTCAAAGACATATATCTTCTCGACTTAATAAACTGCTACGAGATTCCTTCCAGGTATTTATGCCGTCACTTATGACTTGAATGACATCTTTTTTACAATTTAAACATGTCTGTACCACGATGTTTCTGAAAGATATTGAAGATATCAGGTTTCTGCGAAGTTAATCTCTTTGTTTTGTGGAATATAGTTCGCCGGGATAATAACTTGATGTTTTATTATTATTTATTTTAAGCAAGCCATTGTGCAATACAATGTAGAAGCAGAAGGTATTCAAATGATCCAAATTGATCGGTATTGGAAATTAAATTTGAACTAGAAACAAAGCTATTAAATACAATACGAATAATTATGTAAATATAGTTCTAAATAGCTACGATATACTAATTTAGTTTACTGATTCAATCCTTTACAAAGTTGAGATGGTCATCGACTTGAAAACAATCAAAGTATGGAACTCTTTACCAGCTGTAAATCCACGTGCACGATGATTCTCGATTAGATTCATACAAACACTCTTGTAACATTCAATTGATGATAAGAATCCCCCGCAAGATGACATCATCGATTTGATACAAAACTGAATCATGACTTCTTCTTTCTTGACTCAGACTGGGTATACAGTAATACCAAATCATTGGACGAAAGCTCTCCGCGTGACAGCTTAAGTCATCACCAAGAAGCTTTCCCCGCATTTTCTTCAATGACAGTAAATCATCAACAACTCATACCCGAGTAGTTGGTTTCTCTCAATCCCCCTTTCATCTATCTATTGAGTTGGCAATCATATTTTGAACAAAAGACTGGCTGCAGTTGTTACTGTGGCAAGGTCTGGAGTTCTAGTCGATCATTACTGTTTGGGACGATTGCATCACCGCACGTGGACGGGTTCTGCATTCCTCCGCTCGGTACATGTCCTGTCGACTCTGCTCATGATCCTCATCTCCTTGCTGTATCATTACTCGTGATTCAGCATGCGTCCATCCTTAGCATTACTGTCTGCTGCCATTCAGGCAGCGGTCAGTACCGCATCTATACTGACCCCTCCCGTTCTACCCTTGACCGTGCGGAATCCCTACCTGAGCACCTGGTTGGGAAATGCGCGGGAGGCACCGTGGTCCAAATGGCCCATCTTCTACACCGGAGAAGAAGTCGGCCTCTCCGTATTAGCCCATGTCCCGTCGACGGAGACTGTCTATCCGTTGTTGGGAAAGCCCCATGAATCCCTCTCGGAGTATGTCATGTACCGCATTGCCTGATGGCGTCTAACCCGAATCTAGCTCTACCAAAGTTGCCTTTCCAACGTACCTCGGGTCCAATTTCGATGCCTCCACCACCAACCTGACGTACCGTATCGACTCTGAAACATCCTCGGCTGCACCGCTCGAGATTACCATCTCGTTCCTGTCCCCTATTACGCCCACGTCGACTCTGCGGCAGTCGATTCCGGCGTCTTATGTGACGATCCATTTCAACGGTGATGTCGGTGTCAATGTATATATGGATCTCAACGGACGATGGGTGAGCGGAGATGCAGGAAGCAAGATCACCTGGGAACATGACGGATTCGATGCGAAAAACCGCAAGTCGACTTTGCAGAGGTGGCGATTCAAAAGAGAAACTGAATTGCTGCTGTCAGAGATCCGTGACCGAGCTGAATGGGGTACTCTCCATTTCACCGGCCCTGCTGTTCGTGTCCATGAGTAGTCTCGACGTGGCCTTACAACTTTGCGCTAACGTATGGATAGGACGCACAATACCAATCCGGAGAGGCCCTGCATGTTCGCCGAAGCTTTGCCGGAGAGGGAGCCTTGCGCAATGAGAATGATGATGTCTTTCGTGCCGTCGGTGATCGCGAACCAGTCTTTGCGTTCTCCAAGTCGTTTGTTCCCGCAAAGAAGGCAGGCCCCGTTAGCGGCAGCGTCACTTTCACCCTTGCCCTGATCCACGACCCTGTCGTCCAATATGCTTCCTCGCGTGGACTGACTCAAATGCGGCCTCTTTGGAGATCATGGTTCAGCAGTGTCGAGGATCTGCTCAACTTTCACTACCATGACTTGGCCAATGCAGAGACATTGGCGGCCGGTTACTCGGAGCAGTTGGCCGAGGACGCATATGCATCGGGCGCCCATGACTATGTTGACATTGTAGCTCTCACTGCCAGGCAAGTTATGGGAGCAACTACCTTCGCCGGGACGCCCGACGACCCGATCCTGTTTTTGAAAGAGATTTCTTCTGATGGCAACTTCCAAACAATTGATGTCATCTTCCCTGCATTCCCCTTTTTCTTGTACACCAATCCGCGGTGGTTGGCATACCTCCTCGAGCCACTGATTGAACATATGCTGAGTGGACAATACCCGAACAAGTACGCGATGCACGACCTGGGGACGCATTTCCCTAATGCTACCGGTCATCCAGACGGCAATGACGAGTATATGCCTGTGGAGGAGTGCGGCAACATTCTCATCATGGGATTGGCGGTCGTGAACTCGCTACGCTATTCCGACGACTCGGCCGCGTCGTCTGTGTGGTCTACCCAGGGAACGCCTCAGCCTGACACAAATCCAGGATATTTCCCTCTGCACAATCTACAGGCCTTGGGAGGCATCGACAAGCAAGACGGCAAATGGGGTGGCGGCGCGTTGGGCCAGCAGTTAGCAGAGAAATGGGTTCAGCGCAGCTACAAACTATGGACTCAGTGGACGAGCTATCTAGTGGAATTCTCACTGGAGCCTGCCAATCAACGTAGGTGTTTCGACCTTTAGAGTCAGGAGAGACTAACAAACGCAGTGTGCACCGACGACTTTGCCGGATGGCTAGCTCTACAAACCAATCTGGCTTTGAAAGGCATCATCGGTATCAATGCTATGAGCAAGCTGGCTGAGGTGGCTGGGTATAGTGCAAATGCTTCTTATTACAAGGTTGGTCTTTCCGGCCTGAGATAGTTATTTCGTTAACTGTTGCAGAATATTTCCGACACCTACATTGCTAAATGGGAGGAATATGGTATGTCCCGGGACGGAACACACGCCAAACTTGCATATGACTGGTATGGGTCATGGACTACCATATACAACTTGTACGCAGATGCCCAGTTGTGCTTCCACCTGGAGGGCACCGACATTTCTCCAGGGTCCGACCAAAAGCCTGTCCATCTACATCCCCAAAAGACCGGGTTCGTCCCACGCCACATCTACCAGAAACAATCGATCTGGTACCACTATGTGCGGCAAAAGTACGGCCTGCCTTTGGACAGCCGCCATCTCTACACCAAGACCGACTGGGAGTTCTTCTCCATGGCCGTGGTGAGCGAGGATGTTCGCAGCGAGATCCTCGAATCGGTCGCTAAATGGGTGAATGAGACGGTCACCGACCTGCCTTTTACGGACCTGCATAACACAGAGGGCCGGGGAGAGTTCCCGGGGCCGAACTTCTACGCTCGGCCCGTCATCGGCGGCCACTTTGCTTTCTTAGCTCTGCAGCGCGCTTGCGGTGGGCGGGCCATGGAGGGGCTCGCTTTTCTGGACGGCAAGCCTGGCCCTGGTGAGGCAGTCTCGGTAGAGACTCTTGCCCAGTGGGAGTCTGCTGCTGCCAAGGCGGCCGAGAAGTTCAAGCACAGAAAGTATGGGTCTGAGATGGAAGAACTGTAGCTATTCATAGTATTGTATGTGTTATGTACATACAGTAATATGCATCAATCTTTAACGCATGGATCAAAGGTACAATATCTAGAGATTCGTAAGCGGCACAAGTTTAGATGGGTTCCATTAATGATTAAAGACTGAACTATATAGTATGTACATGGTTATGATAAGGTCACTTTCCCTGATGTCGAAAGCTGCACTAACTCTACAACAATAATTTATCATTGATCTATGAACCGATACATACAATCTACCATATAGTACATTGAGAGATACAAAATCCCATTGATAACACTTGCAAAGCCAGACCAACAGAACGAACACATAGGTAATCCTGAAGCCTAGCCTGGCTATATCAGTATATCGACACGGATCCACGCTTCCCGGACCTTGAACCAGAACAAAGAACAAAGAACTCCTCGTACGATGCAGGATGAACGGATCCGGCATTGAATTCTACTTATGTCTCAGTTGGTAGAGTATATACAGCCTTATAGATAGTACTAAACTGAAGTATTGAATATTATAATATCTATACACATATTAGTATCGAATCTCTTGCTGTAAAATACTCATACATATATACTAAGTATACAGCATATTAGTGTATACAATGATAGCAATATAGCAATATATGCACTGCAAGCGGCTCTCCTAGCCATAGTGCTCAACCTCCTCTACCAGGCCCTACACAACCGATTCAACAAGACCAGACCGCCCCTCGTGTTCCACTGGCTCCTTTGCCGCATAACTGGAAACGCGACGCTGCGCATACACGCATGCGCGCTATGTACTATCTGGAGATTTATCGCTGCGAGACGCAGCGCAGGTATACAAGGGAGGGGGGGG